>CM031233.1:206338797-206376297 GCA_018340775.1 Taxus wallichiana var. yunnanensis | reverse complement strand
TTGAAATCTATCTCTCTCAAAGTATTTGTTTCCCCCTTATTCCTTCATGTAATATAACTTTCTTTTTCATGTTGATGTGATTCAATAGTTCAAGTATTTCTTAGGATTTAATGATTGATCTTCCCTCATTTTAGAATTAACAATTTATTATTTCTCTAGATTCAATGATTAATCTTCCCTAATTTTAGAATTAAGAATTTATTGTTTCTTTGGATTCAATAGTTTATCTTCCAACATTTTAGGATTAAGAATTTATTATTTCTTTGGATTCAATAGTTGATCTTCCCTCATTTTATAATTAAGAAATTATTTCTTTGAACTCAATAGTTGATCTTCCCTCATTTAAGAATTAAGTTACATTTTACTCCCTTATATATCTTGAATTTGCTACACTAAAATCTGCATTTCCATTAAAAAAAACATAACCTTTAAATCCTCCTATGCACCAGCAATCTTTAATTATTTTGTACCTATTGAAATTTCCATTGAAACCCTTTGGTGTCATTGCTAGTATCATAGTAATTAATACCGTCAATTTACTCATGATTTTGAAGTACAACCATGTAATAATTAGTTCGTGAAAGGCATATTTTAGTGTTGAAAATAAATCAGTAGAGCTAATAGAATATTGAAAATTCCCATTGGAGATAATATTATCAATACCATGCGCCACTCATTGTCCAGTGCAACCTTTAATAGAAATTAACCTCCAAAAAAATATTTCCCACTATTTTTCGCATTACTTAGAGTGAAGGGATGATATCCACCACAATAATTTCGATTCTTTGTTTTTGAATTCAATGTATCAAGGAGAATATACATTAGTAACTATATGCTCCAATGTCTTTTGATCTTCCTATAAAAGTGTACTCTCTGAGACACACAAATCACCTACTTTTCATAACATACAATTTTTAGGAGACTATGTATACCTTCTATTGTATTTTTCCTGTAATAACTTATTTGATGTCACAAGAGGATTGTACAATATGAGCTCACTCCGAGAAAAATTATTCAAAGACACCAAAATCTTTTGGTGGAATAGAATAGATTGAATAAAGACAAATAATTATTTTTGTTGTCAATATTTTCACTTGCTATTTTGACACTATTTTGATACCATCATGTGACCAATTAGATATGGTTGTCAAGTTATAAGAGATAGGGGATTCCTTTTCAATACCCGACCTTATATAGGAATCAATTAAGATTACATTTTGTGGGTAGAATTCATTGTGGTGTGGTGAATATGTTTAAAGATTATTTTTCTCAAATTCAAGTTTAAGAAATACTAGTTTCATAGGATAAGAGAATGTTGTTGCAACATATGACCCATTTCTTATTTAGTGATGCCATGGTCTATAACTATTAATTAATGTTACGAATTTTTATATAAAACTAATGCGAGATCCTATGAAGGAACATTTTATTCAATGTTGAGGAATACTCTAGCCCTATTATTAGGGTGCACGTATTTACCTTTCGATTATCGATACTGCTTGGGCACTTTTCGGATACGATTCAAATATTTTACTTATCCGTATTTTAATAGAAACTCCTAATTTTTTCATTACGCCAAGGCGTTTATGGTAGAGGACCTCAAACGTTTTTGCAACTATGTTAAATTTGACGACCTCTTTGACATTTTCGTAGTTGCATGTTAAATTTGATATGGTCATTTTCATTGATAAGAGGGTTTCGTGTTCTGCAGATTTATGATCACATCTTGACACAAATTTGAAGGGCGATTCAAAAACTGACAGCATATGAAAGAGGGACCAACACGTTAGCCTTCAACAGACCTTCAACAACTTCATCGCCTGTAGAGGAATGGTGTCACTTTACCCAACGCCTCCCTTTATTGACAACACCCTCAACATTTTCCACTCCATACAAGATCTTGAAGCCCGACGGTGTTTCTAGGACGACCATTTCTTCTGCGTCAAGTTGATCTTCTTCTTTTGCAAACAACGCATGCAGTAGTTTCCTCTCAAAGTCTCCTCGCTTTCCAAACTTAACCCTAATTGGATGGATCGCAATGACAGATGGTATGTCTCCCAACCTGAATGACAATTAGGTTTTATGGATGGAGGTGTGGTGGTTGGTCCTCTTCCTGGATCGAGTAGTTGCATGCCTTCTTTCGTTGTTGTGTTTATTACCTCTTTCCCAAGCTATGCAAGCCTGAACATTGCAAATCCGTAGGAAGAGTTGCATACATATTTGGAGGTGAAATGAGGTTGTTGAGGGTTTTGCAGAGATATGTACTGCAATGGTGTTCTTGTTTGTTTTGGCTTAGCACTTGCATGCTGCAGAAAATAATTACAGAAACTGCATGCCCTTTAGAGCAGGAAAGAATTAGGTCCTCACATTGCCAAATCCATAGATAAGTTCCTGTTGAAGAAGTACATGGAAGAGGATTATGCACAACGTATGACCCCTGCATATAACAGTTTATGCAGAGGGGTATGACATCTTATTACGTTACTGTTGTTGGCCTCGTTGAAGCAATGTGCCATAAGGGGTGTTATTCTCGGGATATTGATCTTGTGGATGTGACCTGCTCGTCTGATCTTGCTAACTAAAATTATCCCATTAGGGATTTTCAAAAGGCCCGAGACCCAGATCTTCTAGAGGATTCATTGAAGCGTATGCAGGAAAGAGGCCTGAATCCTGAGTTTGACCGTTATATTGATGTGCTCGCTTTCAATATTTCTAACAAGATGATTACAGAGGGATTTGTTTAGGATGGAAATGGAGAGCTTCAATAAGGAGATTGAGCGCAACGGGCTTCAACTTGTCGATGACATCTTTCAATTGTACTTGCACCTGTTTAAATCGTCATTGTTCCCAAGCTTTATTGTGGGAAGATATAATTTTACTGCTGGGATACTGCTGCTCAAGAGAATTTTGGTGGAGATGCCTCTTCTGTAAGTATTTTTTTCAAAGGTATTGATTTTATACACAGGGAATCATTGCATTCATATTCTTTATAAATCGACTTCATATCTCATCACCGTTTAATTGATTATGTAATTTGTTGCTTCTCTGTAGATGTGAATAGTGTAGCAACATTGTGCCAAGGTAAAGTACCATCAAAACCAATATTATGTTGTTCTTTAATAGGTTTAGTGCATTTGGGTCCACATGATTGTCATTGTCCTGGTCATGATTTTTAATAGTAGTCATTGTGGGTATTGTCATTATGGACGTCTTTCAGTTTGTAATTCAAATGGGTACTTTTGGTTTGTGGAGACACCCCATAAATTGACACATACTTGGTCTTGTGTTGCCCTATTGGTTCCTCAAAATATCATTTTGTGTTTTCCATTAAAATATAAAACCATGAATAATTCCAGATCAAAAGCAATGAAAGTAGAAAATCATTGACATCGACAAGCCACTTTTTTATATACAGAAGTAGTCAATAGTATCCATAAACTAATGTTATCATCACCATAAGATAGTATCTGTGATTTTACAAACCCCATTAAGGTGCAGCAGTGTAGATGGGTTCTTCCTCGATGCTGCTGTATTTCTTTGTCTACTGCATCGTCACTTGCTTCGCCATTTTACAACGTCTTTTCCATCTGAACCAACCAATTGTGTCTCAGATACAACAGGGCTTTGTTCGCTGCATCTCTTTGTCAACATCCACTCCTCTGTATCACTGTTATTCGCACAAATAATAATAAATGGCCATAAAACCAATTTCGATGATGAAGACGATGACTGTGTTTCATTGGCATTGTGGCGCAACCGCAAGTAAATTGCCCAACAAAGCACATTTCCAACGCTTCAATTAGAATCATACATCGCCAACGCCAATGCCATCCACTTCTGATCTCAATCTCAATCTCACATAATTATGTAGAGAAAGTCGGTTGAAAGAGGCGTTACACATTCTGCTTACTAAGCGGAACCCCGATTTAAACTTCGAAACATACATTCACCTATTGCACACCTGCATTTCGAAGAAAACCCTTTCAGAGGGTAAACAAATTCACTCCCACATCAATGAGAGGGAATTGAAGTTTGCCACACACAAACTGTTACAAGAAACCCTTATACACATGTATGACAAGTGCGGATGCTTGGTTGATGCTCGCCAAGTGTTTGATCAAATGATTGAGCGAGACCTCTTTTCGTGGAATATCATGATTGCAGCTTACAGAAAACATGAGCATCCTCACGAAGCATTGACGTTGTTTCAGCAAATGCAACCAGCAGGTGTCCAGCCAAATCAGTTCACCTTTGCTACCATACTCCCAGCCTGTGCCAAAATAGTAGCTTTGAAACAGGGCATGGACATCCACCAGAGAGTAATGGAGTAGGGACTTTTGTCAGATGTTGTAGTTGCAAGTGCTCTGATAGATATGTATGCAAAATGTGGAAGCATTAATAAGGCACGTGAACTGTTTGACAAAATGCCTGAAAGAAATGTTGTGTCATGGACTGCAATGATTGCGGAATATGCACAAAATGGGTTTGCTGAAAAGGCCCTGGAAACTTTCAAGCACATGCAATTGGTAGGTGTAAAAGCCAACCCCATAACATTTGCCAGCATCCTCCCAGCCTGTGCCAAGATGGGAGCTTTAGAACAGGGTATGGAAATCCATCAAAGCGTAATAGAAAGCAGTGTTTTTTGGAACGTTGTAGTTGCAAGCGCCCTGCTAGATATGTACGCAAATGTGGAAGCATACATAAGGCATGCAAACTGTTCGACAAAATGCCTCAAAAAAATGTGGTCTCGTGGAATACCATGATTGGAGGATATGCACAAAACGGGTTTGTTGAAAAAGTTGTTGAAGCTTTTAAGCAAATGCATTTGTCAGGCGTAAATTTTGAAACAGTCTACAAGCATCCATCAAAGCATAATCAAAAGTGGATTTTTATCAAATGTTGCAGTTGCAAATTCTCTGGTAGATATGTATGCAAAATGTGGAAGCATACACAAGGCACGTGAGCTGTTTGACAAAATGTCTCAGAAAAATTTAGTCTCGTGGAATGCCATAATTGCAGGATATGCACAAAATGGCCTTTGCAAGGATACTCTCAAACTCTTTGAAGTAATGAAACACTCTGGAACAGACCCTGACCATGTAAGCTTCACCTGTGTTTTATTAGCATGCAGGTTTAGTGGATGAGGGCTGTAATTACTTCAGTCGCATGAGTGGCTATTATTGCATTGCATTTACAATTGATCATTATGTGTGCATGGTTGACCTTCTTGGCCGTGCTGGCTATCTTGAGGAATCTCTAAATTTTATCATCAAAATGGCAATTAAACCCATGGTCGTTGTGTGGAAATGTTTGTTGGGTGCCTGTAGAGCACATAAGAATATAGGGTTAGGATCATTTATAGCGACTCTTCTTTTTGAGCTGGATCCTCAAAATACTGCAACTTATGTTCTTCTGTCAAACATTTATGCAGAAGTGGGCAGGTGGAGTGAGGTTCAAATGATAAGAAGATTGATGAAAGATAGAGGAATTCAAAAGAAACCTACATGAGGATGTCTATTATAAAACCTATGTTCTTACTCTTGCTTTTGCTTTTGCTTTTTTGTGTTGCACTAATGCTTGTTTTTGGATGGCAATTGCCAAGTAACTATAAAAGCAAATCTTGTACATTGTAGTGTTCATTACAATTGAATCGAGAGTTTACAGTGTGTTACAGTGTGTTAATTTTGTGAAATTTGAGGAGAATTGTTCAAATTAAAATTGAATGTAGAGCGTATACTTTCCGTTAATTTTGTGATATTCAGGGAGAATGCTTTAGCTTAAAATTGAATGTAGAGTGCACATTGTATGTAATTTTTGTGAAATTTTGGGGAGAATTCTTCAGCTTAAAATTGAATGTAGAGAGTACACTTTGTATTAATTTTATGAAATTTGGGGAGAATTTTTCAGCTTTTAGATCCCTGTGCGAGCGATAGTGATTATGCATCTGGAATTTACTGCAGCTCGTGTGAGCTTAGCAATTTGAGGTGTATTCGTGAACAAGCAACAGGTCCATTTAAAATTGTGGTAATTATCCTCCTTGTTTTAATGAGATCTGTTATTTAATTTATCAAATTACCGTGGAAAACATTGTTTTTTTCTTTTGATGAATGGGGGAATCGACAATGTATCCTTCATTACCTCTCCACAGGTCAAGGGTTTGAACCCTAGAAAACTTTGTTATTCATAAATTAAAGATAAAGGCTATTTAGTATTCTACTAGACAAGTCTTATTCTTTTTTGTTTTTCTATATATATATATTTGTTTTTATCTGAATTCAGCTACAGTAATAAACATGTTTACACTATTGAATCTAGATAAAAACAAGAAGAATATATTCTCATGTGGAAATCTCAAAAACTTTTTGTTTATCAAGATTTGGTTTTGATTTTGATGATTCTACAAAGAAGTAATTCGAGTTTTGTTTTCTTAGAACGCTTCACTGCCATTCAATAAGTACTCATTTCTCACAACACACAATGCATATGCAATTGACAATGGTGCTCCCTGGGCTACCTTCACAAATCAATGTCACACATCAATTGAATGTATGCATTTCACTCATTTCTTCAAATTTGCCTTGAAAGTAATTTATTTCAGTTAGTTTTGAAGTCTTTCAGATTGCATGCTTTTGTCAGAACCTCTTTTCCTTGTTCAGTATTGATGTATTTTAGGCCCTGGGAACTTATTTATATTGAATGATATTACTCAAAAGTGTTAAGTTTTTTCTGCAGTTCTTTTTCACGGTTCAAGAACTTATTTTCAATATTGATGTATTTTAGGTTTCGAAGAGAACGCTTACACTTAATGGGAGCTTAAAGCCAGCCACCATCCTCCTAGCCTGTGCCAAAATGGGAGCTTTGCAATGTCTACAAGCATCCATCCAAGCATAATCAAAAGTGGATTTTTATCAAATGTTGCAGCTGCAAATTCTCTGGTAGATATGTATGCAAAATGTGGAAGCATACACAAGGCACGTGGGATTTTTGACAAAATGTCTCGTAGAAAAATTTAGTGTCATGGAATGCCATAATCATAGGATATGCACAAAATGGCCTTTGCAAGGATACTCTCAAACTCTTTGAAGTAATGAAACACTCTAGAACAGACCCTGACCATGTAAGCTTCACCTATGTTTTATTAGCATGCAACCATGTAGGTTTAGTGGATGAGGGCTGTAATTACTTCAGTCGCATGAGTGGTTATTATTGCATTGCATTTACAATTGATCATTATGTGTGCATGGTTGACCTTCTTGGCCGTGTTGGCTATCTTGAGGAATCTCTAAATTTTATCATCAAAATGGCAATTAAACCCATGGTCGTTGTGTGGAAATGTTTGCTAGGTTCCTGTAGAGCACATAAGAATATAGGGTTAGGATCATTTACAGCGACTCTTCTTTTTGAGATGGATCCTCAAAATACTGCAACTTATGTTCTTTTGTCAAACATTTATGCAGAAGTGGGCAGGTGGAGTGAGGTTCAAATGATAAGAATATTGATGAAAGGTAGAGGAATTCAAAAGAAACCTGGATGTAGTTGGATTGAAGGCCATAAAATGGTACATGCTTTTTGTGTAGGAGACACATCACATCCACAAACACAAGAGATTTATGCAAAGTTAGATGAATTGTATTGGGAGATGAAGGAAGGAGGATATTTCCCATATTCAAATCATGGACTGATTGATGTGGACAAGGAGGAAAAAAATTTATTCCTCTCCCACCATAGTGAGAAGTGGCAATTGCATTTTGATGTTTTGTCTCGTACATACGAAAATAATGCTTAAAGATGAAATGTTTGGTGATCATAATGAAGAAAAATGGATCTTTACATTGTAGATTCATAAGAATCCAATAATATCTAACCTTCTAATTAAAATGGATTGTGAAGAATCTAACAAGTGTTTTTTTAATTTCGTATAGAATCATAAAAGAAGACAAAAGCTAGATTGGGACACTGGCTAAAGATTACTAATTGTGCTTTGCAAAAGGATTATAACATATCTTCATCATGATCAGAGCCCATGCATTGTTCATAGGGATGAGAAGACTTATAACATTCTTTTGGATGATAATTTTAAGGCACATTTGTCAGAATTTGGCATTTAAGTACATTTCCTCGGCCAAAACCCACACCGCACCTATGTTATGGTTACCATTGGCTACATTGACCATGAATATGCAAGAACATCAAGGCTTAATGAGAAATGTGTTGTATACAACAAGGACATTTTCATTCATGTACAATAATACAAACTTGATGGCTTGAAGTATCACACTCCTTATCAACATGTTAACGACAATACAAAAAAGGATTTTTCAACAAAAAACTAACCAAAAAACCGATGCAATCACCGTCTCAAACATGTTGCAAAACTAACACAATTTCACCCAAATAATTAACTACCCCTCTAAATCAAATAACATATACCATTCGGCGTTCACATTGCATTGTACACATGCGATTGCTAGTATTAGATACAACCAGATAGGATAAGTGAGGAAAACTATAGCCGTATCTAATTCAATAGTTATAAATATATACAAAAACCCCTTCAAAAGGCTATAAAGATGCTAAAAATACAAATGATATTCTATAATGCATTTTAGTAGTTTAGTAGTAATAGTTGAAGACATGGAGGTGAGAATGCTAATTCACTCTTTTACTTCATGCTTGCACATTGGCTCTACCTATAATTCTTTGTAATTGTTTCTTTTGGCCTGTATTCTATTTTTTTCTTTCGTTTTATCTATTCTCTTTAGGCCTTCACAACATGCATGTTTCTTAATCCATTTAGAGATAAATTTCTTACTTCATGTGAACTGGAAGCATGTTATTTGCGTGTAATTTTAATCTAATGTATAAATTCATTAATAATTTAAATTTGATAATTACTATTACTAATATATTCTTAATTTATAATCTACATTATTATAGTATTTTAAATATTACATATTATACCATATTATAGTTTTTCCATATTTATTAACCTATTTTCTCATGAATGTTCCTCCGATCTCATCCTTCGAAAAACCCCTAAATACCAAAAATTGCCTAAGCAAGGCAGCCATGGTAGAATCTCCAAGGGCGGTGGCACTAGAAAGAAGCTATCCCTTTAGGTTGCGAATGAAGTCGGATCTACTAGAAAGGAAGGCTATGCTATCGCCATAAACCCTTATTCGAACATTTGAAGAAGAAATATCTTGGATTGATCTTGTTTTTCCCAAGTGCGAGTCCATCCCTCCTCCGAGGCATGCGCAGTCCATTCGCCTCCGAGCCCTACACCAAGCCCCACCCGGCTTCACCATGGCGCAATCCCCGAATCTGTTTTGAGCTAAGACACCCGGTGGCAGAGGAGATTTGGATGGCTCTTTACGCATCCAAAGATTTCGATTATGGAATAAAATGTGGGCTTTGTATCTAAAGGCATTGACATTTGTGATGGCCCCATTCTCTCTTCCCTTGCTGCTAGTAATGGAGTTTTATACCATATCTCTAAGGGATGGTGGCTATTGCTCGACGGCGGCTCGATCCTTGCTGGCAAGGTGCCTGCTTCTCAAGGGAACTCTGGCGTATCCTTCAAAGATGTCATGTAGGGATGCAAATCGATGATCCCTGTAGACACTACCTCGAGCATCACATTTGGGGAAGAAGATCTAGATTCTTAATGATTTTACTAAGAGCATGCTCTGATTTTCCGCTTCAGTGGGTTATGGCCCATCAAGTACTAGATCTACACAAATGGATCTCTAAAACTTGGATTTCACTTCTTATGGGTAAGCTAGATCTCGTATTTGTGTGCTAAATGGATTTTCATTGGTGTTTTTTCTTCTAAAAAGGATAAGGATGATATTGCACACAATTATGGGTATGCAAATCACACTACCTCATATTAAAGCCCCTGGTTTCCATCTTTTAATCCACTCATAGAATCATTTTCCCGTGAACTCGTTTAGATAAGATCGCCTCATCTACCCATTCAATTGGAGAGTAGTGATTGCTTGACCTCCATAGGCAATGTTTTGGGTGCTACTCTTTTCATTGATTCCCATACAAAATATTACACCCACACAACATTTTCCAGATCCTTGTTGAACTTGACACTTTAAAAATCCTTCCGCAAAACATTGAGATTAAAGTACAAAACTGAATATGGATGCAACCACTTGATTATAAAGGTTTTCCTTCAGATCTTGAAGATGTTTTCACTCTTGGTCACATAACCTGGATTGCGGGCTGCCAAAGCGTAATACTGGGATAAACAATTGGTGGAAAAAATGCCCTTCCTGAGCATTTGGTTTTTGATACCAAGGATTATTTGGTTTCAAATGCTGATTTGGATGTTGGGGTCGAATCGGTCCTGAAAACTCCTGCTAAAATTCTTATTGGTGGGAACATGGAGAATACAAACACTGCATTATCATAGTGTAAAGCGGCAAAGGAAAATATACCTCCTCTTCTTAGGTAGAAAATCGCAAATATCTCACAATTGAAGCCCTCGAGGTTATTCTCCCTATCAAGGAGGTCTCTCGAAAGGTGGAAGACGGTGAACAAAAAGAAAAAATCCAATGGTAAGAATATTGTTTCTCCCACCTAGCTTGGATGTGCAGCTGTGTTTTAGTGTGGACTAGCTATTTAGTCATTGTTGAATGACGGTTTTGTAGTTGTTTTGGTACTTTTCTAGGCAGTTGTTTAACTGTTGTTGTGCTTTCTTGTCACATCTGATCTTGATCACTTTTTGGGTTGTTTCATTGTAATATCTAGCTTTTGAGCCTTTTTGTATTAGGGTATAGTCCCTTCCAAAAACTATTTTCCAATAATTCCATAAAAAATAATCCATATCCATATCAAAAGGCATTAAAAACTAGTTGTATCCATATAAATACCTATCACATCCGTATCCATATCCATGCAACTCTGAAATTTCTATGAGAATCTAGCAAGCATGATAAATTTCATATATTTTATCATACTCCAACATCTCTTATAATTGATTTCCAAGATTTGCCCACTTCTCGAAATTCTTCAGGTGTTCTCAATGTTTCACAACCTTACTTCCTTGCCTAACACATATATCTATTCATATTCCACAAGTAATTCCCTTCCTTATGAGCTGACTACCATTGTAAAATAAAATTAAGGATTTATCTTAAAGATGACAATAGTGGTCAATTTGAACAATGGCTTAATGACTAGTTCACAGACGTATTATAATCATGAGAACAAATGGATGGAGAATAGATTTCCGAATATTCTAATTGAAGGGGGAGATGTGAAGTCTTTATCCAAGCCTAAACAGTGTACGTGGTGGCGAGGAATATATTGAATTACAGTCTTTCATTATCTGCCACCATAAATAGAATATATCTCGCACAAAACTGTAGGCCACCATTTTTCGTATTGTGCGGAGTGAGGGACCGAGCTTCACGACAGTACTGTCTCTTTTAATGAGGACGTGCTTCCAGTTAATGAATTGTTTCATGCCGCTCACGTTAAAATTATTCAATGCAATGCCAAATGTATGGCGAAATCGCATAGGAAGTGTATGTTTCAATATCTTTGATCCGTCTGCGTAAAGTGTTCTGTACAGACCCACAAATGACCTGCTTACCATTAATGTGATGATTTGAGGCGTATAAACAAATTAGAAATAATGAGAATAATTAAATATTTGAAAATACTAAAGAATCAATATTTTTCAAAAATGTTGAAATTGAGAAACTTTTTGTAATATGTAGACAATTAGACTTTCATGATCTAGTTTTTTTATAACTCGAACCTTGCTCGTTTTTCTATATCTCATTGCAAATGACTGGGTAAAAGCACATAAGTGTGTTGCACATTTTACAATTTTTTATATCTTTAAACATATAAATTTTGGACATTACTAAAATCATAGAGGTGATTCCACAAAACTGTACATAATGTTAAAATGACATAAATGAATGAAATGTTGCATTTTGAGTATATAATGCTTGTGATGATTTTTCGAAAATTTGTTTTTTTAAGTATTTCTATTGACTTTGTTCAAAGGTTTTATCATTTTATAATAGAAATGCATTTCTCCTATGTTAAGTAATGTAATCAAAACTTGTAATTTTATCATAAAATTTTAAATTTACTTTCTAGATTGAAATATTTTGTTCTTCTATGTGTTGGGATTTATTGACCTCAATATTTTTTAATTTAGGGATGTATATATGTTCATGTTGATATATCTTTACATTTGTCTTAAAATTGATTTTATTTTTCATAAGTAGAATGTAAACATCTAAACATAATAAAATGTTTTTTCCATTTTGTGGATATGATATACTATTTTTCTTAAACTACCTTATATTAATATTAAATAAAAAAGTAATACTTATTTCAAAACACAAAAAATATATTTTAATGTTTCATTATTTTATTCATTAAATAGAGTTATATTTGTGGCATCTAAAGTGGCATCTTTAGGCCAATAATTAACCTCTAATTTGATTACAAGGAAAAGTAGGTCATATAGGTGTCACCTAAACTCCATATAAGGGTTTTCACCGAAGGGGTATTAGCTAAATCCCATTTGAATAAACTTGTTTAAATGAACCCCTTTAAATTGCATCATACACCACCATGCTCCACCCAAACACCACCATTTGATTATTTGCAATTATAAGATGTTTAACTATTATAAATTAATTACGTAATCATTTATTATTTAGTTATTTGTATGCATTGTTAAGAAATATATATTACTATACTAAATTTACTTATATGTTCAATAGAAAATATTTTTTATAATATTATATAAATTTTAAAGCAATACAAATTATTAAGTAAATGTAAAATAAAAAATAGGGTATATAAATATTTTATAAATAGAGGAAAAAGAATATGATTTAATAATAGTAAAAAGATAAGTAAATGATTAATAAGAATTTCTATATGAGAACATGTGTATATTGTATTTTAAATGACTCTTAGTTTCAAACCTATATAAATAAAGATTTAAATAGGAGAAATTTGGTGAAGTGTAAGAATCATGAATAAAAAGCAAAAATATAGTTGGGAGAAAAGAAAAGATTTGAGTGTGGAAAAGAAGATAGCATGTCACATAAAAATGAGACAAATAAGTTTGAGAATGAAGTGACAAAGTTTTTATAAACAAACGTTGATATGTAATCTTTCATATTTTTATAACTAGAAATCACATGTGTACAATGCAATGTGAATGCCGAGAATGGTATATGTTATTAGATTTGAAAAAGATAATTATTACTTTTGTATTTGATGTTGATAAGGGGTGTGATTGATTTTGTAAGTGGAACAATATAGATGAAGTATTGCATTTAAAGGTTCCATCTATTACAAATTCGTACATATACATTTGCAAATCTTATATCGGGAGTGATAGCATTTTGCGGAGTAGTTAATTTGAGCTTAACATGAATACATGAAGACTTTCGTAAATGTGCATATTTTCTATCATGAGTGGTAGCCTTTTGTGGCCAATTTTTTTCGCACTAAACATGTATACATTTGATATCATTTTGGATAGTTAATTACTTTTATAGTTGACCTCATTTGTAATTATTATGGGGTAGTTGTGTTAGTTTTGCATCGATTGTTTGATTTGTCTTTTGTTGAAAGAACCTTTTTGTATAGTCGATAAAGGATATGATTGATAGTGATAGTGTAGGAATATAGATGAAACATTACATCGATTTGTTCTATGTGTACATTTAAATTTGTTACACATTCATACATATATCATGACATCCGAACTAAACATTTATATATGAGGACCTTTAAACATTTCTTCAACGTCTACAATAAATCTTAAATGGTTATGGTACATTCCAAATTTCTTTATTACCTCAACAAGTTTGAGAGCATCATTGTTAGAGCTATTTTGTGCATATCTTACAATCACAACATTCCATGAGACCACATTTCTTTGAGGTGTTTTGCAAACAAAACACGGTATATGTTATTTTTGTTATAAGGATAGTTTTTAGTTTTGTAGTTGTGTTTGTTTAAACTATGGGTGATTGATTTTTATTTGTAGAAATATAGATGAGTCACTTCATTTAAAAAGCATAAATATGAGGTCTAAACCCTATAACTATTCAAAATGCAAAAATTGATATAATGTACAAAGCTTTGGATGAAAACAACTATAAATTGCATTGTTCTTTCTCGGCATTTTAAAATTGTAGGTATTTGTGTGTAGATGAAGACATTAAAAATGTGTTGTTGGTTAACATAAAGAAACATGAAACAATAAAAGGAAAAATCGAACATGTATGTTGTAAAGTGTAATTTTGTAATTGTAGATATATAGACAAACCACTTCATTTAAAGGTTTCATCTCTTCATTTCAAAGTTGTTATAAATTCATACATATACATTTACAAATATCATATCATGAGTGGTATCATTTTGCGGACTATTTTATTTGAACTTAACATGAGAAGAATTATATCATTAATGGTAGCCTTTTAAGGGTAATTTTATTTCTAGTAAACATGAGTACATTTGATGCCCCTTGAATGGAAATGGTGTCAGGAAAGAAGAAGTGTTGAGAAAAGTAGTAGTGGTTGTGTTATCAAAGCAGAGTGTAGTATTTACGAAGGGTTGAGTGATAGTATTCTTGCTTCCTCCTTTCTTCTTGCTTGAAGTGTTGCTACGTGCACCATTTTTGAGTACCTTTCAAATGAAAAAGGAGGTGAAATGCAGATTTGCAAGCGAGGAAACTCTGGAGAAAGTTGTGAATGTCAGACCTTGCCTTTCATTGGTTCCAATGTCAACAGTTGCTTTATACATAGTAAGTCCTTAGGACTAGTGGATAGTTAATGCCCAGTGCCATTTTAAGTAGCAATTGTCTTCAATTCCCTCTCGAAATAGGGGTTATCGGAATATGTAATGAGTTGGAGGGATCCCAAATGGGTCATTATATCTATTAAATTTTACAACAAAAAATAAAGGTAATGTTGGTGGTGGCATTGATGCGTCGTAGACAATGTCGGTGATTGTTCCTATAACACAATTTACGAGGCCTGCATCAACCCATAAATTTGCGATAAACATGATTTTTATTGTTTGCATAGTATAAATTTGTGCTCCAACTGATCATCATCAATATTTCTTGGTCTAGCCCACTTTACTTTACCGTAATGGATTGGGCAATTGGAACATTCAATGCCTTCAACATTTGAATGTTGTGGGAGTCCACGAGGTCATTTTTGTAAACAAATGTGGCACATCCTAAAAAAATTGACCTCTTGCTGAGTTAGGCATGTGTTTGTGTGAGACATTAGGATTTACCATTCCTCGATAAGAGGGGTTGAATCTCACATGTTGAGTAGTAAATTACGGAATGAAACTTGTGCATCGGTTGTTCCTTGTTGCGAAATATAGTTTGTAATGTAATGGAAGAATGAAATCCTTTCCAAAGGGACACTCTGTATGATTTAATTGCATAAAGAGGACTGTCCATAATAGGTGGTAATTTCCCAAGGGTTCGAGGAGGATGACTAATCTGTTTGAAATTTAGATGTTTTTGAGTGTGGAAAAGCCTCGTGTAGCCTCTTGTCAATTTTTCCTAGCAAATTTGGGCCGATGAAACTCATTTCATCAAGAAGAACATATTATATATGTTTGATGAATCTTGAAAACATTATAATTCTTGGCATCCTAGGGTTTTAATTATTTGATTGGAATATGAAGGGTTGCATGGATTGTGGGTGTAGAGATGTTGAATGTTGAAACACCGGTAGGGGTGGGACGAAGGAGCAGAGAAAGGGAGATGTGGTTGATCTTTGTTGTAAATGAATTCTAGATTTTATTTATCGAAATGATTTTCTGTGCCATGTTTTCCTTGAATTATCAATCTTAATGGAGGTAGAATTGCTTTATTTGTTGCGTGGTGTAGTATGGTATCAAGAGTTATTTGTTTTTCTAAAGACAAAGGTAGTGTGGTACATGGTGGTGTGGCCTGCATGTTGGTGTTATTTGTGTCTTCCTTTACTCTCTCGATGAATGATGAACCATTTATACGCAAATCATATAGAACGCCATGTATGTTCTAATTATCATGTATGTCAAAATATCATTTCCCCAACATTTAATGATTTGTCAAGACTCGTGTTGTTTCTGGACGAAGTTGTGTGAATAATTTCCATTCTTACAATGATTTGTGTTGAATCTTTGCATTCATCCTTTAAGTCGGAGATAATATCTATTTCATGTCTTGTGTCTCGTGGTAGTCGTAAAACATGCCATTGTCTATAGTTGTGTTTGAACATGTCCCAAGTGTTGTTGATGTCATGTGGGATTGATCAAAATTTGGAGGCAATATTTCTAAAAGGCTTGTAGAAAAGGCATTCGACCAATAGAAAAGGTCATATGATGTTGAATCTTGAGTTGGGACATCCAAAAATCTTGGGTGCACCGAACAATTACTTTAGTCGACCATAGTTTCCATTTATCTCCTTTACGGTTTCTATTGTAGCTCGATCTCGAGCAACGACTTTGAATAAGTGATAGGTGTTACGATGTTGCGAGTGAACTCTATATGCATCAAGAAAGTGTTTTTTCTTGTAGATCTACATCACTTTCAATGACACGTCTCAAGATTTTTTTACCAACATTTAATGATACAAAAGAATGACTACACATAACAAGTGGGAATTTTGCAGCATGTGGCATGTTTCTGTGCACTTATGTCATGTTCAACAATGCTCTATGTAATCATTTTTGAATTGTAATGTGTCTTTGGTGAATCCGCATCAACATCTCTTCAAAATATAGATAGCATTTGGTGATAGGTTTACGAGCGTTGCTATGCTTTTGAAGCATATTTTGTAATATACCTCAAAGCTGCATGGAGGAAAGTACTAGTTGAAATTGACATCTTCTCTCCATATGGATATCATAGTTTGACTATGTATGTTCGATCTATCATTGTTTCTCGAAGGGAGGTACTTAATTTTCCCATCACTTTCAATGAGCAAGGATGAAGTAGGTTGTGTAGACTATGGTGCATTGTACATGCACTATAGTTGTGATTTCTTTCTACACAATATGTATGTTACGAATAATTTTTGTGGTGTTGAACATGATTAAAGCGAGTTCTTCAAGGTCTGCATGTGGGGAGGAGGATAGTATTTATTTGGTATCTAGCAAATAAGGGTCATCTAGTAGTGACTGTGAACAAAATCAAGCGATTTGCAAGCTAGAGACGGGGTTCGGGTAGACACAAACTTGTAAAAGTATTTTTTTGTTACCTTAATAAATGTTGTATCCTCCCAGTCCATTGCATCAACTTTAGGTTTTTCTCGAGCCACAATAAACCATGGACATGTGTGGAGCCTCTATGTTGTCATTCATACATTGAGGCAGAGAGAGCTTAAATATTAGATATGTACTCTGAAAAAACTTATTGAATAGTAGATCTTATTACATGTACCAATAGTCTCTGATCCAAGTTACTTATGTAATACTTCTTCACGAAATATTGTGAATCTATGATGTAGGTATAATAATACTCGATGAGGGTTTGAGACAATGTTAAGTGTTCTTCAATTCTATCCGGCTCAAGGATCAGAAAGGGCATTCACAATACATAATTATGTGGATATCGGCCATTTAGTGTCTGCTGACACTTAGAGTGAAGAATAAGGTTGGTGTCCCCATTTGTTACGCCATATCCGAAAGCTCACTTAATTTTTCCTAGAATTAACATGTCCCTCAAAGGATTGATCCAAACCAAATCAAACTATTTGGGAGGTTATCTTTGGGGCATTCCAATAGTTGTATTCATAGATCTCCAATTGTTGTAGGGATTCTAGATTCAATGTTTTGTTTCATGAAAACTACATCTATGGACTAGCTTTTGTGCCACATTATGAGGTTTAGAAGGAAGTAGTGAAATTATGGGTGTGAACCGAAGCGTCCATCATGGTAGCACATCAAATAAAGAGCATATTCATGCATTGGAACTTCTTTTATGTAGGTTTGTTGCCACATTTCTTTTCCATCTGGAAACAAAGTTGGGAAGGCCATTGAGAATAGGCCCTCTGTATTGTATTCATATATAGGTGAGAGGCCAAGCTCACGGCCATGGCATTGTAAATGGGGTGTTACCATTGTGGTTGAGAAAGAACTATTCGATTTCCTCTTCTTTTGTTCTGAATTGTGGGTTGTTGGCATGAAAGAGGATGAGTGTTCATATTTTTCATCGAGTCGAGTGGAAGCATCCATACCATGAGCTGTAGAGGAAGTTTGCATTTGGGAAATTTGACTATGGATGTGTTAAGACACGAGGAAAAAATTTATGACTCGAGATGGTAGGGAGGAAAGGGTGTCATGGTTGATTAAGACATATTTGTAGTATGGATCGTGTTAGATTTTATATTACAAGGTTGCCAAAACATGAGATCTACTAACGTAGAATTCATACTTTCATAAATTATATCCTTCTCTTTGTATGAGTACTATGTCCAAATCTCAAGGTGGTGTGGTAGGTACTTTTCTATTGAAGTAATGTTTTGTGGGAAACTTATGGTGTGTCCTTAGTATTTGTATTGTCCTCCATGTACTTAGGTGACCTAGAGTGATGGATTGACCCACGTGATAAGCATCTCTTCTATTTAGGTTAAAG
Source organism: Taxus wallichiana var. yunnanensis (assembly GCA_018340775.1). NCBI lineage: Eukaryota > Viridiplantae > Streptophyta > Pinopsida > Cupressales > Taxaceae > Taxus > Taxus wallichiana. The sequence continues at coordinate 206,357,654 of CM031233.1, read as the reverse complement.
ACACAAGAATAGTAGGATACTTTTAAAGTGCATGTTGTTCCGAAGAGAAGCAATGATGGCCTGTTTTGATTTGCATCTGCTATAGGAGGAAAACCTTCAAAGGAATTTTTTTAATTCAGGGGTAATTTTGCAAACAAAATGAGCAATTTGGATGTTTTCCAATAAATATATTCTTTTGCAAAACCGACGTTTGGCTTTAATAGTCTACGACGAGGGTGGTAATATGAAGTATTTGTGTATGGGGAGGGGTGGGGTGTTATTTTTGGGTCAATTTTGGATTGCAAGGTGGAAAGAAGATAGAAGGATATAAGGATATGGTTGTACATGTGTGAGCAAGCTGAAGCAAAGTCATTACTTGAGACAATTTCTTGTGGCATCACAAGAAAATGGTGAGGTGTGGCAGTAGTTAGCATATATGGGTTCATACGGAAGGAATCGGTATGTTCGGGAAAATTTGTTTCCATGGAGGTTACTTGGGAAATGTTGGCTGGAAATCCTTTAGTAGTTGTATTTGTCAGAAAGTTTGGAATGATAGGGAATGGTAGGTTGTTGTTGATGTAAGTTGACAAATATTTGAGATTGTCGTTGTTTATGCTCTAGGTGATGATGTCTTTGCTCATAATTTATGTGAACTTTATTTTTGTGTAGTTCTCTCTTTGTCGTGCTCATTTTACGGGAGTTGACATGATTATGAAGTTACACACCTATGGAGTACCACTTGTTGTGAAAAATTGTGTCGGTCAATAATGCACAATGCATTTTCATTGACATACAAAATACATTATACTGATAAACTATATACAATTGTAATGCATGTGGTGATCCAAGGAAACTACGTGTAAGAGGTATCATTTTGAGGATTAGAAATATGCATTTATTTCTTACGGAAAATAATATTAGTTATATGGAAAGGTACAATACGTTTCAATAGTATACATCATGATGCAAATACATACATAATATAAGTGCAAGTAATTATCATTTATTTTCTTACAAGATATTTCAACCCACATAGTAGTAGGAGGAAATAGTATGTCCAAATCAATAAACTATATACATTTGAAATGCATGTGATGTTCTAATGGGAACCAATCTTAAGAGGTAACAATTTGAGGATAAAAACTTTTATGTGTTAGCTAAGGAAAAAAATATATAGAAAGATACAACACGTTCTAGTACTATAAAAGGATGAAAATACGTACATAATTAAGGTGCAAGTTAAATGCATTTATTTACATAAAATTACTTACAATCCACATAGTATTAGGTGACAATAGTATGTCGGTTTATAAGGAACTACAAAAGTTTTCTTTTAAAGTAGGGAAAAAGGTGAAACATAGATATGAAATGAGCAACATAGTGGTGATACTAGGTCACAATGGCTACCACCAACTCACGATAGGCTTGACACACCACTGATCACCAAATTACAAGGAAATCTATGATGCTCGACATGAAGCTGTTCACTTCCCATTTTGACAAACATCACATAAAAGTCCAACCATAGACACACACGTTTATGGGCATCCACGATGAAATTATTTTAAGGTTTCTTGTTTACTAAAACGTCTCTTAATTCTTAACTTACATTCTTATAAGATTCATGTAATGATTCACACAATTCTTTTCACAAGGGAGAACTTCTTTCTTTTATACTATCGACTAATTAGCTTAAGACCAAGTTTTCTAAAAGAGGATCATCAATTATATGTCGATAACTTGCTTAATTCATTTGATTTAAAAGGAACATTTTCCATTTCTCAAAAGACTATTTATTCATACTCAAGATATTGAATCTTGTTTCCTACCTCCATTGCACAAGGTGACGAGCACAAGCTCTAGTTGATGGAAGGTACCATTTAGATTTGGAATTATAACCTCCTTGTGCTAAGGGTTAAATGTTTATCAACACTTAAGAGAAGATTACAAAGCACTTTTAAAATAAGTTAGGGAAGAAGATCGAAATGGGTTCATCTTTAAGATCTCATTAGTTATCCTTTAGAATTTTATTGGGGCTAAGAATTTATCTAGAATGATTAGAAATTTTCTAGGCTTCACTTGACGAGTTTAACAAAAGAAAACAATTTACTTTGCAATGGTTGAGAGATAGATTGCATGGTTTCTTAAACTATTTCCTCCTACTTATTAAATCTTAATATCTTCAAAAATCTAACCATTGATTTCACCTTGAGACCGTTTAAGGACTCCCAACAAAAAGGATAATGGTTTATTTTCTTAGCTTGGGGAAACCAAGGTACATATATTTGTTTTAAAAAGATAGTTTCCTCTTTGATCACCTACTGACCCAAATGTTATCAAGAATCTCACATCTATAATATTTTATCCATATATACATCTATATTTTATAACTTTTAAAAGGATACCCATTCATCTTATTATGCTTAGCATTGCATTATTACCATGTCCTAGAAGGGTTTTCAACAAAAATTTTATCCCAAGAGAACTTTACCATTACTTATTTTGAGAAAACTACACATGGTTACATCGATTCTTTCCAACGTGATGCACAAACAAAAGGAAAAACAATTCTATGGAATTATGATTAGGGAATAGGAAGGTAACAACTTTGATCAAATCCGCTATACTGTTCTTAGATTCCTATAATCCATTAAAAAAATCATATGTAACAATGCGGTAATCAAATTTCATATTTTTTCACAGTAGTAAAACAAGTCAAAGTTTCAGTAGTTAAGACAACACTACTCCACAATACATTAAACAATGACACATGCCCTCTTCTAAAATTTCCCATGCAGGACCCTTTCCAGAGTTTTACAACATAAAAATAATTCTTACAAAGAGCTTTATAACAAAGATTGATGAAATAAATTTACATGTCTCTCCCTCATTTACCCACATAATCCATATGTAATAATTAATAACTCGAGTCAATTTGAGGTGAGCAAGATAAGACTACACAAAGAAACAATAAGCTACTATCTAACAATATCAAGAAAGGAAAACATTCTATTCCAAGGATTGGATCAAATATCTAAATACAACCAACTCCTTAAGTTAATAAGGAAATTCCCATCATGCCAATCTAAGAAGAAAAACCTTATACTTCAATTATGAACATTGTTTCAAAAGAAAGGAAAGTTTAACAATCATTCGAGAAGGGCCCTAGCCCTATAAGCTAGAAACAACCAACCTAGTGGAACAAGGTTCCCATCGAATAAATAAATAGTCATAAGATTGAAAATTGATATTCAAACCAAAAATCTAAACTTATCAAAAGATACACAAGAAATAGGCTACAATACTAGATTTAAAAAGAATGAAAAATTGAACAATCAATTTAGGAGGCAAACACAAATTAAGAGGTTAACATCAAAAATTCAAGTGTATTAAAATTTCAATCATGTAATAATATAGATTACATGATTGAAATCTAATACTCAACCACCACTCAACATTGATTAAAAGGAAAGAAAATAAACTGCTAGTTTCAGCCATTGACTCCAAGATATTCCAAAATCATTCAGGAAGAGGCCATTGCCCTTATAGGCTAGTAACAACAAGTGAGTGAAAAAGGGAATTCCGTTAAACAAGAAGCATTCAAAACATCATCCAAGTTTTATAACACTAAGGATTTACAAACCTCCATAATAAGTCTAAGGTTCAATTTAATTAAAAGAATATTCTCTTTCTCAACACAAAATATTTTAAAGCATCCTCGATAACATAATCAAACCATTCTAACATAGGTATTAACATATATTACTAAATGTCGTTATCCAACCAACACCTTCCATTATAAATTAATAAGATTATCGATGCATAATTAGTTTTCCCCAAATGTTAATAAACTTCATATCAATTTCCATGATGAACCATTAAGGTATTTATATACATATAATATGACCAATTAAATAATAGCATTAACATTATAAAAAGAAAAAAATGAGATAAAAATTAGAATATGCCACCCAAAAGTCTTCCGAAAGAGAAATAAACCAAAGTAATTCTAGTAATAATTGGTTACTAGAATTGTACAAATGTAACATCGAACTTAGGTGATTCAAAACTAGTTACGGTTCCAGCTTGAGAAGGACGGTCAAGGTATCTCATAAGGAAGACTTTACAAGTCTAGGAAAAGTTTGATGATCAACAGGGATTACACACAAGCAAGATCTGAATATGTTGCACTTGAATTCTATATTCTAAAAGTTTTAAAACCAAATCTCCAACCCGGCTTAGCCCAAGTATTGGTCACTCCACCCCAACAACCCTTCTTTCTGGAATCAAATGGTTATCGAATGGGGTTTGAGAGTGAGTCATCAAAGTACAACATAATAAATAGTAAGCTTGTGAAAATAAGAGGTTCATAGATATCTGCAGGCTTGATTTCCTAATAGAAATTACCAGCTAAAAACAACATAATAACCTTGATACTTAAACAAAGAAAAGAAGATAAAAGGTTGAAGGTTGATCACTTGAGTAAGAAGACATAACACCAAAAGGAGGGGAAAATACATCTTAGTTGACCACTTAACACTGGAAACTATTTAAAAAAAGGAAGATTTCAAGAGGAAAGGAGGGATTTCCTCGCAAGGCGTCCAACCCACAAAAAAGTAGAAGTGACAAAACAATTCCAAGGAAAAGGGTGGTTCAATTTCATGATATTTTTAAATCTAGAAAAAGTAGTAATGAATAGAATTATCTTCCTATTTCTCCATCTTTTTGCAATAGCCAACACGAACTCTTAATGCAACAACATTCCTCAAGTTGAATCTCCATCCACATCCATGCTGGTGCTAAATCACCACTCATTCTCACATTGGACAGAAGGGATCCCCAAAACCACAAGTTGCATCTTCCCAAAAGGGACAAATATCTCAAGGACTATCATGACAATAAAAAAAAAAAAAATGCAAAAAAAAATGGAAGGCCGAGAACATGAGGGAGAAGGGAAAAACCAAACCCCAAACCTTACAAACTTACTCCCAACTGCGTCAAAAGGGAAGTTAGAGAAGGGCAAGAAAATCCTTTGGAGCACACGGGAAAATACTTTTTCAAATAGTATGTAGTTGAGCAAGAGCCTAAGAGGCCACACATGAAAAAGTGTAAGCAAACATAAGGTAGGTAAACTACTTGTCAAAATGCCTAAAGGAGATGGGGTCTCAAGAAATGCCATGTTTGCAGGATGAGCACAAATGGGGATCTACTGTAGTCATTCTTGCTTCCCATAAGCAACCAGTAGGTGAAAATATCCCAGTCACCTTTTTAAAGTCTATACACGGTAGAGACAATAGAACTTTGGAACATGAAGGACATCCATCAAGCAAGAGGAAGAAATCAGACCAAATGTCCTAGCTAAACAAAATGATGCGTCTAGCCTCCACAAGGGTTTCTAAACCACTACAAAACTAGACGTAGGTCAAAATAAACAAAAAAAACCCAATACAATCCACAAAACCCAATAAATTTTCATTTACTCCACCAAACGTATGCCAAACAAGCATGAACAAGAAAAAAAAATAATAAAGAAAGAAAAGGGCTAGAAATTTCTCACATGCCACTAACTAGAAGACAAGGAAATAAAGGATCCAAAGATAGAAAATGGAGCCCACATCTCCTCACGCCAATCTTGTCACATCAATAATCCAATGTGGGGAGGAAAAATAGGGAAGGATAATAAACTTCCCAAAAATTCCATCAATTACAATAAAGGCATGCGTGTAGGATTCAAAGATCTCGGCCAGCCAAGGTGGGATTTGGTGGATGGGGGATAAAAATAAAAATAAAACATGAATAAACCACTTCCCAAACAATGGACACCACTAAAAATAAGATCCTCTTTATGCAAATCGAGGATCACTCTCAGGGAACGATAAAAAAGATATAATAAAATAACATAAGGATAATTAATATTAATTTCGATAACATTCGATGATAAAATAATAATTAAAAAAATCATTGATCGACATATAAAATAATAATAATAATATCATTATTATTATTATTATTACTCATTTTTATAAATATTAACCATATTAATAATGATCACCGTCAAGCTCGACAAAATAATAATAATAAGAAAAAATTGACAATTCAATATAATTATTATTATGTAGATATTCCTTCTAGCCGGACACGCCCTAACAACACCAAGTCATCATTAAAACCACCTATAGAATTCAAGAATGATTTTCCTTAACAGGTAATCGAAAAGGGTGTTACGGAGGCCCTCCACTAGCAGCATCAATAAGGACAGTGGGGAGACTAGACGGGGAGGAAGGACACTAATCCTTCTTTGTGACAAAGTTGGGGTTGACTAACGGTCAATGGAATCACACACACCACCTACCCACGCTTATTAATAGGGTCGTGAGAAAGAATTAGGGTAACATCGAATGAGGCATTACATTCTCCTCCCCTTAATAAAGCATCGTCCTTGATGTGAAACATAACATTGAAGGAAGGAAAAGGAGGTAAGAAATTAAGGAACATATAAAGGTGAAAGTGCACCCTATGGTTAAAATTTCAGTTGATTAAAGCATGGCCATAGGGTAGCCTTAGAAACATTTTGGCAAAATTTTTAACTTTCAAGGTTCTGTGAAGATTGACAGTTCCCTCTTATTCATTATTTAATTAGACTCTTTCCAATTACATTATTCTTAATTCAAGTTCTTTAAAATTTTGTGGTTGTAGATTTTTAGTTTATTCTTTCTTCTGGGTGCCCAACATGAACTGTTATCACAACACCCTACCAGGGTCATACACAACACTAATGATTCACAAGCAAAATTTTACATACCTTCATGATGGTACCACACCACAAGAGCTTAACCCAATATGGAAGACTACAAACATGGTCCACATAACATAGCACTTTCACACATCTATGAATGACTTATAATACTTGAAAAAAAGTGTACTACAACAACGAGACATTTCCTCGATTCCAAGATGAAGATTTCACATAACTGAAACAAAAGCTATAGGTACACAGTATATAGTGCACAAGGGCATCAACACCATATCCACAACATCACAAAACATATCCAACTATCATGAGTAACACATACATCATATGACCACTCCCAAGACATCACAATAACTCACATATATCCCGATACATCAATCACACACACAAATCTCTTATGCCTCCCTCAATCTCTTATGCCTCCCTCAAGTCTCTTATGCCTCCCTCAATATCTTATTCCTCCCAAGTCTCTTATGCCTCCCTCAATGGCATATGTAGTAATGTATAGATAAATTTTCGATTTTTCTCCACAAAGAGGTCGGTCACCCTATGGCCCTAGGCACATAGAGTCCAGACACCCCTAACCCAAGTGACATAATAACTCATGGTTGAAAACTAGCTAGTTATCTCTAACTCCTTGGGGTGTACCCCCATACAATGAAGTGGGTCCATAGGTCCAACCATTCCATGGTGCATCCCATGACCCTATTCCACACATTACAACAATAGAACCATCATAATAACCCGTTTCAAAATGCTAAGTGGAAAAAAAAATGCATTGGGCTAGGTGGTATAATTTTAAATTTAGAAGAATATCCAAATCCAAGTAAAAAAAATGGCCAAATAGCATATAGTTAGTGAAAAAAATCTCACATGTTAGTACCACAAACAAATTAAGTGCCCAAAATATAAAACATGGCAATCAAGAAAACTGCTGGTCCTTATAGAAATAAAAAATAAAAGTTCAATTTACAAATAAAATACACATATAAGAATAACACATTACGATGACTATGTGGCCTTATATGGCCACCAAGGGGGTACTCAACGAGTTTTCTTTGGCACTGAAACATCGAGCCTCAGCTCTCGTAAAAAAATATCAATATCAATTGTCATCATCTCTATCTAAATCATCCCACCACCACTTCGACAAGGCTAAACATATCATATAGCTACACTAAGGTTGAATCTATAAAAAACCACATGAGGAGAGAGAGAGAGGAGCATAGGCCACCATATACTACGAGTCCTAAGGTTGGCTCTAGTGATTGATCACCCAGACACCTTTCCTCACTCTATACATACACTTTTACCAATTTCCCTTAGGGTCGGTTAGTGTAAGGTTCACAACATAATATGTAACTACATCACTAACACAATGGTGGTTCATAGAATTACCATCATGTCTTATGGATGGTACATATACAAGGTAGATCAGAGTCATACATTTACTTGGTGCAATACATCACTTTACCACTTTCTACACCCAAAGTGCAATCACTACATAATAGGGTTCATACGCTCACCGTTTGCCCCTAAATCATGACTTGAATCATTACATATTTCACAAATCATACATGATGAACATAGTAAGTAACATCACAACATAACATTAATTTCTACATAACAAGGTGATACACACATTTCTTCAAAACATGGTAAAAACATCATGATATAACTCAATTCACTTTACATCATCAATCTTGTCATACAATACATCGAAACACCTACTTATCACAATATGCCACAATGCTCCAACACTCATCCATCAAAAAAATATTCTTTCACACACCACAAGTAGTAATTTCACATGAAATCTTCATAGAATGAAAAGGAGAGAGAATACTCCATCCCCAACACATCAACATGATAACAAATACACACTAAGTGACATACACATCATGTGCGTTCACAATATCACAATTACGACATGGATCACATCACGCTTATACCACATTACTCTTCCAATATCAACCACCATCATGCAACACCATCATGCAACACCATCACCACTCCAATCTGGCCTAGAGGTTCGAGAGCATGAACCTCCGCTCGATACCAAGTGTAACGCCCACTTAAAACACACACTAATACAACACTAAAAAACTCGGATAACTATTTTTTTTAACTTGCTTGGAGTTTTACATGACACAACAAGAGGTAACAATGGCTACCACCAACTCATGATAGGCTTGACACAACACTAACCACCAAACACAAGGAAATATATCGAATGAAAATGTTCATTTCCCATTTTGACAGAACATCACATACAAGTCCTATCACATAACACATGTTTAGGAACATCCCACAATGAAAGTCTTTTAAGGTTTATTGTTTACTAAAACATCTCTTAATTCTTAACTTACGTTCTTATAAGAATTTCAATAATGATTCGCACAATTATTTTCACAAGGAGAATTTATTTCTTTTATACTATTGACTAAAATCTTAAGACTAAGTTTTTAAAAGAGGATCATCAATTATATGTCGATAAATTTCTTAATTTGTTTGATTTAAAAGAACATTTTCATTTCTCAAAAAACTAGTATTTATACATACTCAAGGTGAATCTTGTTTCCTAGCTATGGTTGATGGAAGGAATTTCGTTTACCGTTTGTTTGGAATTATAACCTCCTTGTGCCAGGGTTAAACGTTTATCAACACTTAAGAGAAGATTACAAAGCACTTTTAAAATAAGTTAGGGAAGAAGATCGAAATGGGTTCATCTTTAAGATCTCATTAGTTATCCTTTAGGATTTTATTGGGGCTAAGAATTTATCTAGAATGATTAGAAATTTTACTAGGCTTCACTTGATGAGTTTGACAAAAGAAAACAATTTACTTTTTGAATGGTTGAGAGATAGATTGCATGGTTTCTTAAACTATTTCCTCCTACTTATTAAATCTTATTATCTTCTAAAATCTAACCATTGATTTCACCTTGAGACCATTTAAGGACTCTCCGAAATAAGGATAATGGTTTATTTGCTTATCTTGGGGAACCCAAGGTATATATATTTGTTTTAAAAGGATAGTTTCCTCTTTGATCACCTAAGGACCCAAATGTTATCAAGAAGCTCACATCTACAATATTTTACCCATATATACATATATATTTTATAACTTTAAAAGGGTACCCATCCATCTTATTATGCTTAGCATTGCATTATTACCATGTCCTAGAAGGGTTTTCAACACAAAATTTTATCCCAAGAGCACTTTACCATTACTTATTTTGAGAAAACTACACATGGTTACATCGATTCTTTCCAACACGATGCACAAACGAAAGGGACAAAAAAATTCTATGGAATTATGATTAGGGAACAAGAAGGTAACAACTTTGATCAATCCACTATACTGTTCTTAGAATTCCTATAATCCATTAAAAAAATCTTTGTAACAATGTGGTAATCAAATTTCATATTTCTTTCACAGTAGTAAAACAAGTCAAAGTTTTAGTAGTTAAGACAACATTACTCCACAATACATTAAACAACGACACAGGCCCTCCTTTAAAATTTCCCACAGGACCCTTTCCAGAGTTTTACAACATAAAAGTATTCATCAAAAAGAGTTTTATAACCAAGATTGATGAAAGATTTACATGTCTCTATCATTACATAAGCCATTGATGATTAATAACCTAAGTCAGTCGCCAGTGAGAATTGCGAAAGATAAGACTACACAAAGAAATAATAAACTAATATCTAACAATATCAAGAAAGGAAAACATTCTATTCCAAGGATTGGATCAAATCTCTAAATACTAACAACTCCTTAAGTTAATAAGGAAATTCCCACCATGCCAATCTAAGAAGAAAAACCTTATACTTCAATTATGAACATTGTTTCAAAAGCAAGGAAAGTTTAACAATCATTCAAGAAGGGCCATTAGCCCTATAAGCTAGAAACAACCAACCTAGTGGAACATGGTTCCCATCGAATAAATAAATAGTCATAAGACTGAAAATTGATATTCAAACCAACAATCTAAAATTATCAAAAGATACCACAAGAAATAGGCTACGATACTAGATTTTAAAAGAATGACAAAATTGAACAATCAATCTAGGAGGCACCATGGGATTAAGAGGTTAACACGAAAAGTCATGAATTAAAATTTCAATCATGTAATAATATAGATTACATGATTGAAATCTAATACTTGACCACCACTCAACATTAATTAAAAGGGAAAGTAAATAAACTGCTAGTTTCGGCCATTGACTCCAAGATATTCCACAATCATTCAAGAAGAGGCCATTTCCCTTATAGGCTAGTAATAAAGCGAGTGAAAAGGGAATTCCGTTAAAACAAGAATCATTCAAAACATCATCCAAGTTTTATAATGCTAAGGATTTACAAACCTCCACAATAAGTCTAAGGTTCGGTTTAATTAAAAGAATATTCTCTTTCTCAACACAAAATATTTTAAAGCATCCTCGATAACATAATCAAACCATTCTAACATAGGTATTAACATATATTACTAAATGTCATTATCAAAACAACACCTTCCATTATAAATTAATAAGATTATCGATGCATAATTAGTTTTTCCCCAAATGTTAATAAACTTCATATCAATTTCCATCGTAAACCATTAAGGTATTTATATACATATAATCCAACCAATTAAATAACAACATTAACATTATAAAAGAGAAAACAATGAGATAAAAAGTAGAATATGCCACCCAAAAGTCTTCCGAAAGAGAAATAAACCAAAGTAATTCTAGTAATAACTGGGTACTAGAATTGTACAAATGTAACATTGAACTTAGGTGATTCAAAACTAGTTACGGTTCAATCTTGAGGAGGATGGTCAAGGTATCTCATAAGGAAGACTTTACAAGTCTAGGAAAAAGTCTGATGATCAATGGGGATTATACACAAGCAAGATCCAAATATGTTGCACTCGACTTCTACATTCTAAAAGTTTTTAAACCAAATCTCCAACCGGATTAGCCCAAGTATTGGTCACTCCACCCCAACAACCCTTCTTTCCCGGAATCAAATGGTTATCGAATGGGGTTTGAGAGTGAGTCATCAAAGTACAACATAAAGATGATAAGCTCATGAAAACAAGAGGTTCATATATATCACAGGCTTGCTTGCCCAACAGAAATTACTAGCTAAAAACAACATAATAACCTTGATACTTAAACAAAGAAAAGCAGATAAAAAGGTCGAAGGTTGATCACTTGAGAAAGAAAACATAAACACCAAAGGATGGGAAAATACATCTTAGGTGACCACTAACACATCGGAAACTATTATTTAAAAAAACATGAAGATTTCAAGAGGAAAGGAGGGATTTCCTCGCAAGGTGTCCAACCACAACAAAAGTAGTAGTGAAAAAACAATTCCAGGAAAAGGGTGGTTCAATTTCATGATATTTTTAATCTAGCGAAAGTAAGCAATGAAGTAGAATTATCTTTCCTGTTTCTCCAGCTTCTACAAGTAGCAAAACCACTCTCAAGTCCAACAACAACATTCCTAAGGTCAAATCTCTATCCACATACATGTTGGTGCTAAATTACCACTCGTTCTCACATTGGATGAAGGGATCCTTCAAAACCATGAGCTTGCATCTTCCCAAAGGGAAAGGATCTCAAGGAATGTCATGAAAAATTAAAAACAAAAATGAAAAAAAAAATGGGAAGGCCTAGGAACACGTGGGAGAAAGGGAAAAATCAAACCCCATAACCTTACAAACTTACTCCGACCCAGCGTCAAAATGGGATAGCTAGAGAGAGGGAAAGAACATCCATTGGAGCATAAGGAAACCATTTTCAAAATAGTTTTAGTCGCAAGAGCCTAAGAGGCCACACATGAAAAGTGTAAGCAAACATAAGGCAGGTAAAATATTGTCAAAACTCCTCAAGGAGATGGGGTCTCTCGAAATGCCATGTTTATAGGATGAGCACACATGGGATCTACTCGAAAAGACCATTCTTGCTTCCCATAAGTAACCATCAAGTGAAAATCTCCATCACCTTTGCCCTTTCATCTACACAAAAACAAGGGAGACAATAAAAGGAGCACTTAAATAATAGGAATGGAAATCCATCAAGAGAAAAAGACATCCAACATCAGGAGACCAAATTATGTAAAAAAATTGAGGAAAAAAAATGGCGTCCACCTCCATAAGGGGTTTGGCTACACCAAGAAAAAAAAGACCAAAATAGAAGCAGTCAAAATAAAAAAAAAACCCAAGGCATGAACTAAAAAAAAAAATGGAAGAAAAGGGCCATAAATTCCTCCATAAGGCACAAACTTGAGATGAAAAGTGAAATAAAGGATCCAAAGAAATAAAATGGAGCCCATGCCATCTCCTCACGCCTAAAAAAAGCTTTTCACATCAATAATCCATCGCTATTCCAAGGAAGATAAAATCCAGTGGAAACAATGGTATGTTCACCAAAAATTATCAATTAAACAAACAAATAAGCATGCATGTGTGTAGGCTCATGTGACCAAGGGGGAAGTGAAGAGTTGGTGGTTGGAGTTTTCGATAAAATAAAAAAACATGAATATAACTTCCCAAACAATGGAATGACCAACAACAAAATAAGCTCCTCTTTTATGTGAATCGAGGATCACTCAAGGAAAGATCGAAAAGATACAATAAAATAACATAAGGATAATTAATATTAATGTCGATAATATTCGATGATAAAATAATAATTTTAAAAAATCATCCATTCGACATATAAAATAATAATAATAATATCATTATTATTATTATTTTTACTCGCTTTATATAATTATTAACCATATTAATAATGACCGATCAGAAGCATGAAAAAATAATAATAAAAAAATAAGAAAAATTGACAATTCAATTATTATTATTATTATGTAGATATTACTTCTAGCTAGACACGCCTAACAACACCAAGTCATCATTCAAACCACCTATAGAATTTGAGAACATGATTTTAGCCTTTAATAGGTAATCGAAAAGGGTGTTCTATGGAGGGCCTCACTAGAGGCATCGACAAGGACAGGGAGATGAGAAGGGAGGATGAACACTAATCCTTCTTTGCAACAGGATCGAAGTCAACTAATGATTCAATGGAATCATGCACAAAACCATTACCCCCACTTATCAACAAAGTCATCACGAGAGAAAGGACTTGGGTAACATCGAATGAGGCATTACATTCTCCTCCCCTTAAGAAAGCATCGTCCTCGATGTGACATAACACATGAAGGAAGGAAAGGCGGTAAGAAATTAAGGAATAGATAAAGATGAAAGTACACCCTATGGTTAAAATTTTAGTTTATTAAAGCATGGCCACAGGGTGGCCTTAGAAACATTTGGTAGAATTTTTAACTTTCAAGGTTATGTGAAGATTGGTAGTTCCCTCTTATTCATTATTTAATTAGACTCTTTCCAATTACATTATTCTTAATTCAAGTTCTTTAAAATTTCATTGTTGTAGATTTTAGTTTATTCTTTCTTGTGGGTGCCCAACATGAATTGCTATCACAACACCCTACCAGGGTCATACACAACACTAATGATTCACAAGCATAATTTTACATACTTTCATGACGGTACCACACCACAAGAGCTTAACCAAATATGGAAGAGAACAGACACAGTCCACATAACATAGCACTTGTCACACATCTATGAATGACATATAATACTCAAACAAAAGTGTACTACAACAACCAGACATTTCCTCAATTCCACAGATGAAGATTTCACATAACTCAAACAAAAGCTATAGGTACATAGTGTACACAAGGGCATCAATGCCATATCCACAACATCACAAAACATATCCAACTAACATGAGTAACACATACATCATAGGACCACTCCCAAGACATCACAATAACTCACATATATCTCAAACATCAATCATACACACACACACACAAATCTCTTATGCCTCCCTCAAGTCTCTTATGCCTCCCTCAAATCTCTTATGCCTCCTCAAGTCTCGTATGCCTTCTCTTATGCCTCCCTCAAGTAGTAATGTATAGATAAATTTTCCCTTTTTGCTCCACAAAGAGGTCAGTCATCCCTATGGCCCTAGGCACATAGAGTCCAAACACCCCTAACCCAAGTGACATAATAACTCGTGGTTCAACAACCTGCTAGTTATATGTAACTCCTTGGGGGCGTACCCCATACAACGAAGTGGGTCCATAGGTCCAACCATTCCATGGTGCATCCCATGACCCTATTCCACACATCATGACAATAGAGCTGGGCATAATAATCCGTTTCAAATGCCAAGTGGAAAAATCAAGCCTTGGGCAAGGCGGTAAAATTTAAAATTTAAAGAAGATATCCAAATCCAAGAAAAACAAATGGCCAAATAGCCATAGTTAGTGCAAAAAATCCACATGTTAGTACCACAAACCAAGGAAATGCCCAAAATATAAAACATGGAAATCAAGAAAACTGTTGGTCCTTATAGAAATAAAATAAAAGTTCAATTTACAAATAAAATATACATATAAGAATAACACATTACGATGACTATGTGGTATTATCTGTAGCCACCAAGGGGGTACTCAATGAGTTTTCGGCTTTCGGAACATCGAGCCTCAGCTCGTAAAAATAACATATCAATAATACAACTATCATCTCATCCATCCCATCCACCACTTCCCAAGGATAAACATAGTCATAATGTACACTAAGGTTGAATCTATAAAACAACCACATGAGGAGAGAGAGAGGAGCATAGGCCACCATCTACGAGTCTAAGGTTGGCTCTAGTGATTAGTCACCGTACACCTTTCCTTCACTCTAGACATACACTTTTACCGATTTCCCTTATGGTCGGTTAGTGCAAAGGTTCATAACATAATATGTAACTACATCAATAACACAATGGTGGTTACACAAAAATTACCATAACATCTTACGTATGGTACATATACGGGTAGATAACAATCATACATTCATTGGGTGTAATACATCACTTTACCACATTATGCACCCAAAGTGCAATCACTATACAATAGGGTTCATACGCTCACCATTTGCCCCTAAATCATGACATGAATCATTACATATTACACAAATCATACATATAATGAACATAGTAAGTAACATCACAACATAACATTAATTGCTACATAATAAGGTGATACACACATTTCTTCAAAACATGGTAAAAACATCATGATACAACTCAATTCACTTTACATCAATCTTGTCATACAATACATCGACACACCTACATATCACAATATGCCACAATGCTCCAACACTCTTGCCATCCACAATAGCATTATTTTCACACACCAAATAATACTTCACACGTGAACTCTTCATAGAATCCACAAGAAGGAGAGAGAATACTCCCATCCCCAACACATCAACATGATAAAAAAATATGCACTAAGTGACATACACATCATGTGCGTTCACAATAGCACAATTATGACATGGATCACATCATGTTTATACCACATTACTCTTCCATATACCACCATCACTGCAACACCATCGCCATCACCATCATGCAACACCATCACCACTCCAATCTAGCTTTAGAGGATCAAGAGCATGAACCTCTACTCTGATACCAAGTGTACACGTCTGCTAAAACACACACTAATATAACACTAAAAAAATCAAATAACTTTTTTTAACTTGCTTGGAGTTTTACATGACACAACAAGAGGTCACAATGGCTACCACCAACTCACGATAGTCTTGACACAACATGATCACCAAAGTAACAAGGAAATCTACGACCCTGACATGACATATTCACTACCCATTTTGATAGAACATCAAATACAAGTCCAACCATAGAACACACTTAGAACATCCAACATGGTCATACACAATATCAATTTTAAATAAAAGTTCCTTTAACTTCTTTTTTTCTTATAAGATTCTTAATGATTCACACAATTAGCTTTTCAAAGGGAGAACTTATTTTATACTATCGACTAATTAACTTAAGACCAAGTTTTCTAAAAAGATCATCAATTATATGTCAATAACTTTCTTAATTTCTTTAATTTAAAGAACATTTTCCATTTCTCAAAATACTATTTATACATACTCAACATTTCAATCTTGTTTCATACCTCCATTAGCACAAGGTGATGAGCACAAGCTTTGGTTGATGGAAGGCACCATTTAGATTTGGAATTATAACCTCCTTGTCTAAAGGGTCAAATGTTTATCAACAATTAAGAAAAGATTACAAAGCACTTTGGAATAGTTAGGGGAAGAAGATCAAATTGGATTCATCTTTAAGATCACATTAGTTATTCAAGGATTTTATTGGGCTAAGAAATTATCCAGAATGATTATAAATTTTACTAGGCTTCACTTGACGAGTTTAACACAAGAAAACAATTTATTTTCAATGGTTGAGAGATAGATTACATGGTTTCTTAAACTATTTCCTCCTACTTATTAAATCTTATTATCTTCTAAAATCTAACCATTGATTTCACCTTAACATTGTTTAAGGACTCAAAAAAAAAGGATAATGGTTTATTTTTAGCTTGGGAAACCAAGGTACATATATTTTTTTATAGTATAGTTTCCTCTTTGATCACCTAATGGACCCAAAACTTATCAAGAAGCTCGCATCTACAATATTTTACTCATATATACATATATATTTTATAACTTTTAAAAGGATACCCATCCATCTTATTATGCTTAGCATTGCATTATTACCATGTCCTAGAAGGGTTTTCAACACAAATTTTATCCAAGAGCACTTTACCATTACTTATTTTGAAAAACTACACATGGTTACATCAATTCTTTCCAACACGATGCACAAATGAAAGGTTCAAAACAATTCTATGGAATTATGATTAGGAACATAGAAGGTAACAATATTGATCAATCCACTATACTAAGGTCTTAATTTTTAATCCATAAAAATATCATGTAAGAATACGGTAATCAAATTTAATATTTTTCACAATAGTAAACAAGTCAAAGTTTTAGTATTAGACAACATTACTCCACAATACATTAAACAACGACATAGGCCCTCTTCTAAAATTTCCCACAGGACCCTTTCAGAGTTTTACAACATAAAAAGTATTCATACAAAAGAACTTTATAACCAAGATTGATGAAATAATTTACATGTATCTCCCTCATCAACCCACATAAGCCATTTGCACTGTACAAAAGTTAATAAATGAGTTCAGTGAGAACTGAGCAAGATAAGACTACACAAAGCAACAATAAGCTACTATCTAACAATATCAAGAAAGGAAAACATTCTATTCCAAGGATTGGATCAAATCTCTAAATACTAACAACTCCTTAAGTTAATAAGAAAATTTCCACCATGCCAATCTAAGAAGAACAACCTTATACTTCAGTTATGAACATTGTTTCAAAAGCAACGAAAGTTTAACAATCATACGAGAAGGGCCCTTGGCCCTATAAGTTAGAAATAAACAATCTAGTGGAAACAGGGTTCCCATCAAATAAATAAATAGTTATAAGATTGAAATTTGATATTCAAACCAACAATCTAAAGTTATCAAAAGATACCAAAAGAAATAGGCTACGATACTAGATTTCAAAAAATGACAAAATTGAACAATCAATCTAGGAGGCACCATGGGATTCAAAGGTTAACACAAAAATTACAGTGTATTAAAATTTCAATCATGTAATAATATAGATTACATGATTGAAATCTAATACTCGGACCACCACCAACATTAATTAAAAGGGAAGGAAATATACTAGTTTTGCCATTTAATCCAAGATATTCCACAATCATTCAAGAAGAGGCCATTGCCCTTATAGGATAGTAACAATCAAAGTGAGTGAAAAGGGAGTTCCCTTAAACAAGAGCATTCAAAACATCATCCATGTTTTATAACACTAAGGATTTACAAACCTCCACAATAAGTCTAAGGTTTGGTTTAATTAAAAACAATATTCTCTTTCTCAACACAAAAATATTAAATCATCCTCGATAACATAATCAAACCGCTCTAACATAGGTATTAACATATATTACTAAATTTCATTATCAAAATAACACCTTCCATTATTTATTAATAATATTATCGATGCATAATTAGTTTTCCCAAATGTTAATAAAATTCATATCAATTTCAATTGTAAACCATTAAGGTATTT
>CM031233.1:206142391-206338697 GCA_018340775.1 Taxus wallichiana var. yunnanensis | reverse complement strand
ACGCTTGCACTAGTCTCCTTCACAATATTAGTTATTACACAATCCTTTATTTATGTTATTGTACCTTCTAAATAATCAATTTGGTTTGCACATAAATCCTATCACAATATCTATGCACTCTAGTCAACTAAGCCAAATCAAACTCATCTTTCGTACTCCCAAAATCATACATGCACTATTACATAATATTCTACTAATTATACACAACCCATAAAACCTTTGTGCACTATTAAGAATCTGTTTCTACCGCACACCTCACTTTGATACACTATGCTATATGATTATTTCAATTGTTTAAAGAACTCATGTACTTCCATGCAATCACCCTATCATTATGCTCCACTTCCTCATATTTCTCCACATGGTCTCTAACCTTGTACACATCCACACTTTGGAAAATTTGTGTAATAATCCCTTCACCTTAGATAATCCTACATAAAAATTCATATGTATAGCTAGTTATCATTACATTACATTGTGAAGTAATTGGGATGACTCTTTAAGGCTTAATTTTTAAAAATTACATTATGGTCAACTCATATTAGATTAGGATCATCTAAGTCATTACATTAACAAATAAAATAGAAATAGAATAAACTAACAAATTTTATTGTTAGCTTGGTCAATATCTTTTTATTAAGGTAAAGTTCTTTTGGCTGGGATCCTACCAGATACAAAAAAGTCCTAAAACCCAAATAAAAAGTTACAAAACAAGAGAGAGAAAAATACTAGCGATAAGCATAGTCAATAAGATGTAAAATCAAGAACATGGATGGAAGCATAATTATTTTATCGACAATCAATCCAATCAATTTGCAATAGATGGGTTGTGATTCTCATAGGAATCTGAACAACCATGTGTGTAGACAAAAGAGATGTTGTACATGTACAATAGTAATCACAATAGCTTCCAAAATACATCCGAGAAGCAACATAGATTAAATACAAAACAAATATATTTGTTACAAGTTTCTAACAAATAAACCTACATGGATAATATGACAAATATTGTTTATAAAACCATATAACTACCCAAAAAAATAATTATAGAATAGCAAGAACCAAAGGTGCATGTTAAATTCAAGCCTAAATCATGTGCAACCTTAGTAGGCATAACATTATCTAATGCTCCTAAATCAATACTTTAATTATCGAGTCCGTGACCTACTATAGGTAGAGTGATACAAAGGGCTCAATTTTCTCAATTACAAAAGGGATGGTGTCCATTAGGTTCTACTGAGGTGTAGTAGGGTGGGAGTAGGTAAAAGGAATTTAGATGTGGTAGGTGTACACTGGATTTGGATTTGGACAAATCAAACAACCCGAGAAAAGGCATCACGATGGGTCCGATAAAACTCACTTCTAAAATCTGGATTTTATTTTTCTTAAGGTGGTCAATTATGTCAATGTAATGGAATTACTTGTATAAATCTGATTATTAGCAGAAATATAACACCAATGAGCACAATATTTTAGATAAATAATCTCAATGTGCAAGTAGAATATCTTTGCTACACTTTCAAGGTGGAAACCTCCAAACCAAATAATAAGCCTCAAATGCTGAATATGATTATCAACTACTACCTACTAACCCATATATATACTATTCCTATGCTATGGCCAAATACCAAGGCCAACCCACTAATGAAAATATAACATATATGAAAGAGATACATAATGATAATAAGTTATGATATCCACAACTCAAATATACACATCCAATATAAGATATATGATTAAGCACGTAAGCACGCCTCTCCCCTTCAAGCAAAAATTGTCCCCAATGTTACGAGAAGATTGGATGTTGCCTTGGCAAGAAATCTTCATCCTCCCAAGTTGTGTCTTCATTCACTAGATTTTTCCACTTGATCAAATACTCAAAGATGACCCTTGTCCTCAATCGCTAGTGTATGTCCTCAAGGATGCATTTTGGTTCCAGGATGATCCCGCCCTTTCATCAAGCTTAATTAGCAACATTATCTAGGTTGATACTCATAGTCTTATCCAATTACCTTTCTTTAGAAATATACATGGAATATTGGATGAATTTGAGTAGCCAGGGAAGTTAATATGCTACATTGCCAATCTTTTCAGTATACACTTGATAAGGGCCATAATACTTAGGTGAAAGCTTGTTATATTTTTTTGTGTCAATGTTTTTTAAGGACATTTGCTTATATGGTCAGAAATGCACAAAACCTAATCTAGGTTGAATTCAAAATGTCTTTCACCGCAATGTTGGTATGTTTAACTCTTCATGCGGTTTTGTGGACATGGCCAAATTCTCTCCGAGACTATAATGTGTTGGTACCCAAATTTAATCTCCTTCAAAGACCGAGAAACATCATGGATCCTTACGATGCTGACACTCGCAGGGAAGACAAATAATCATGTATGTCATTTTGCAGCTCAGTGAATCAATCTATTTGACTTTGTTAAGCACTTAGGTTTTGAAAGGAGTGGGTAGCACCTTAAAATAATGTGATCTCGATCCTAACTATTTTAGGTTATGCCTTTCAACCAAGGTAAGAGAACCTATTTCAGAATCCCTCTATTAAAGAATGCTAGTAAATCCTTCTTTTGCATAAATTTTATAGAGGACTTTGGCTAAAATATGATCAACACACAAAATTTGACTCTCACGAGTTGTCACTTCCGATCATGGAGATATTTTCACAACAAGGAAAAGGTTACTAAAGACATTTGTGACCTTGATTGCTTTTCTCGCATGTTTTGGTGACATAGATTTTGCATTTGTATGCACACAGAAAATAGGGGTAGTATAGGTAGGATTTATTGTTTTTGAATACATTTTTGGTGGTGAGGTGGTGTAGATGAACTTAACTTGCGTATCCTTGAGAAATCTTACAAAAGGAAAGGTTAAACCAACAGAATGCCACAAAACAACGAAAATGTTTCTTTAACTAGAATATGTGCTTCAATGGAGGCCTAGATTATCACTTTTTCATAAAATCTATGAGAATCTAACATGAAGGATTGAGTTAGGAAACCCAAAAAAGTATCAAGATCTAAGCCAAATCATGCCTAAGGTATACCCAAAGGCTTACAAACAATATCTATCAAATAGATGAAAGAAAAGTGATTTTAAATCATTTATTTCACTCCCAGATGAAGGCTCTTCCGAGAAATGAAATTATAGATGCCACTAAACTATCACAAGGATTGAGACCTATGTGATTGAATCATATTTTTAATACAAGATTGCAATAGAAACAAGAAAAACTACTCATTACATTCATAAATAAAATAAACACATTTTTCTCAAGACAACACTAGAATAACTCATATTTGATCAAATTTATCAACAGGGGAAAGTTTCTAGAACAATCTCAGAGCTTGTCAATGGTCTGTACACTCACAACCACCTTGACATGATCATATTTGATACAAAAGAGATATACAGGCTTCTCAAAATGCTTCTAAAAAGATGGGCTCTATCAAGCTTTCTATTAGAAAAATCAGTCCCGACCCTAACACTCCAACCATTTACACGAAAAATTTGTGCCATTTATAAAATTTACAAAAGGGACCCTTTTCCCCCAAAAATCCAAGACCTTGAGTGCTACTAGTGCTTTCCATGATCACGATCCGATTCTTAGAATCATATCTCGCAAAAAGTTGCCAAGTGCTCGAGGGGAGATCTCATCGAATATCTCCTACATTCAACTCCTTCCTCTAGTGAGATCACTCTTTCTTAATTTTCCAACCACTTCCACCCCTAATCTATCAAATCTGGCTCCTTGCGTGCTTGGGAGAAGAAAAATGGAAAATCCCATCGAGCAGTATGAAAGTCAGACCATTTTAATGGTGAAAGATGTCTTCCAGATCTTCCACCAAACTTAGATATCAACATTAACTCCCCTCTCTTCTTGGTGTGTAGGAAATACCAAGAAATCATGAAGACTCGCACTTCCAAGTGTTTTAGTAAAATGGGGGAAAATCAGATTTAGAATCTCAACTGCGTTGATCTTTACTTTGAATTTGGGTCATCCACGTGGAAGATTCAAACTTTAAAATAGACCTGGGGCTTCCTCTAACTTTTTACAAATTTTGAAAAATGGAAAAATTTCACATTTTTTCCGCACCTCCTCCTCGAGAAATGAGCCTAACATGTGTCCATAAGGTGGGTCCCAAAGGAACCATGAATAAATATCTGCCATTTCACCTCCTTTTTGGAAAAGGGAAAATTTTCCAAATTTTCCCAGCAGCTCTCCACTTCCACCATTTAAAACGGAAAATATTGACTATTTCCCAAAGCTGGCTCCATGCTTCCTTTTGATGTTTTAACACTTTTCTACAAAAAGAAAATTTTTCAAATTTCCCCAAGAGTCCGCACTCTACGCCAATGACTAGAGAAAGCTTTGACATTTCCTTTATTGAGCCTGTACGTGCCATTTTGATGTTTTTAGTCATTTGCATGTTCAAGGGGCAAAAAATCAAAATTACCCCCGATGGTCTGCCTCCCCACCCCTTTGAATTTTCAAAATGCCACATGTCACCATGGCGCACCTTGAGATGGTCCCAAAAATTTGATACCTTGAATGAGCATGGGCTCAGCACATGTCCTGACTGTAAATTTTATCTCAATGCTTGAAGCTCCAATGGGGAAGGTGCCATGTGTGTCATGCTCGAGGTAGTTTCTTTGGCCATTGAAAAGTCTAAGAAAATGCAAAGTGAGTGGAGGCTCCATGTGTCCTCCTCGACGCTTCTTTAAAATGAAACTCAAGGGCTTGTCCCCAAACATTTCGTGGGTTCCTCCACGTGTCTCCTTTGCATCCAAAACCCAAAAACCCTTTAAGTCACAGGATCACCACGTGTCCCCAAAACTAAGTATGGGGAACAAATTTCCTAAGTTGTCTCGCAGCGAAACCTCCACGTGTCCTCCTAGTGCAACTCTAAGGGCAAACCAAAAAGTAGATCCTCAAATGAGTGTTGTTCCTCCATGTGGACAATTTTGAGTTGAGGCCTTTCATAGAAATTTTGAAGTATCCAGCCGAGCCACGTGCATCCAACCAAAAGGTGCCACGTCCCCTATCAATGTAAGGATGTAAATTTGACTAGGAGAAACACCCGTCAAACCGTAAAATATAGAAAAATGATCATTCGAGCCTGAAAATGAAAATTTCTCCAAGGACAAAGAATTTAGAAGTGTTACAAGGCTCAAATATGTCCATCAAAGACACATCCATTCATTTTTCTTCAAGTATTTAGGGTAGAAACAATAAGGAAAACAAATCCCAACTATGGAGAATGGAAAATATGGGAGAACTTGAGTTTTTAGATGAACAGAGAATGGGAGACCCAAATTATAGACCTTTTCCAGAGGAAAAAGGAAACGAGAGAAAACCATGGACCATAAGTGATCTATGACCCAGGAATAGATTAAAAATGGAAACAAAGATTAACTGGGCATGACAACATGGAAAAAGAAAGTGATGAGGCCAGAAATCGATAGATTTTCAAAGGCAAAATAGGGTGAGACTATTTTGGCACCAACATCAGCTCCGACTTAGGGATGGGCACTCCCGTGAGTGCCACAAGAAAAAAGGTAGACCAAGTGCCAAAATATCCATTGGGAAACAAAGTCAATTTACAGAGTAGAGAAACAAAGCCATCTCCAAAAATGAAAGAGAGAAACTAGAAAAAATAGGTCACCGAGGACCAAAAAAGCAAAAACACAAAAGACAAGAAACAAACAACAAACTATACACTGTACACAAAATTTTTTCCTTGATTCAGGGGAATCAAT
This sequence comes from Taxus wallichiana var. yunnanensis, assembly GCA_018340775.1. Classification (NCBI taxonomy): domain Eukaryota; kingdom Viridiplantae; phylum Streptophyta; class Pinopsida; order Cupressales; family Taxaceae; genus Taxus; species Taxus wallichiana. Next base: position 206,332,927 of record CM031233.1, on the reverse strand, counting down.
CCAAGAAATGCTTCAAATTCCTACCATTAACAGGAAATTCAGCAATTCACCATCTAAGTCCTTTAGGAAGAAGGTATGCTCACCAATCCTAATATCAATGGAGTAAGGGCCCATCCATAATGAGTCAAACTTGTCCATGCTTCCTTATCTTCATGCCTCGCTATCCCATAACATCACAAGATCTCCAACATTGAAAGCTCTAGGAGTGACCTTCTTGTGTCAAATAACTTCTTCATCTTCTCTCTGAACTTTACATGCCTCTCGGTGGGATGCCTCCTCTCTTCATCAAGTTCAACAATCTTGTTGATGCGAGCATCATAGGGACCTACCTCTTGATCTTCCAACTATTACATAAACTAATATGAAGATAATTGCATATGAAGAGGCAAGAGGGCCTTCGAGTCTCCATATACCAACTCAAATGGACTCTTTCTGATTGACCTCTTGATAAAGTGATCTTATCTACCCAAACAAAAACTTCAACTATTCGCTCACCCCACTTTCTCTTGTTCTACTCCAAGGTTCTTCTGATAATCTTTAGCAAATTTTTTTATACTAGACTCAACTGTCCATTTCCTTGGGGATTGTAATTAGAGGCATATGTTAAGTTTATCCCATACTCCTTGCACATTTCCACCAAAGGTTTAGCTCTAAAGCTCATGGCATTGCTCAAAGAATATTTGACTCGACACCCCAAACTTGCAGATGATATGGTTCAATAGAAAATCCATGACAATTTGGTGTGTTTCTCTTTTGGTGGGGATTGCTTCCACCCACTTGGTGAAATAATCAATGGCTACAAGAATCCACTTATGGCCAACACTTGAAGGGTCTGAAATCTCACCAATGAAATCCATTCCCCATTGCTTGAATGGAGCTTCAATTGATACAAGCTGTAAAGGAAGGGAGCCCAAGCTTTCGGCCTTCCGAGAAAATGCATTGGCAACTCTCACATTTCTAACCAAAAGATTTCTATCCTTAAGAGAGTTTGTCCACCAATAACCAACCCTCAAGATCTTGTGTGTTGTGACTCTTGCAGAAAAAATGCCCCCCACAAACTCCTCCATGGAGATCAACAATTATCTTGGGGCTTCTTCTTTAGTAATGCACCTTAAGAGGACTCCCTCTGGGTTCTTCCAAGCTAACCCATAATCAGTAATGACATATTTCTAGGAGGCCAACTTAAGAGCTATTTTCTAGTTCTTACTTAAATACTCAGGGTAGTATAAGTGTCTGAGATAAAAATTACATCCTTGTACCACTCAGAACTCATCAACCTTTCAAAAACACCTACCCTTTCTTCTTCTACCTCATTTACCTCAATATTTTTCAAGTTACTCTCATTAGCATAAGCTTTTCCAAGCCCAAACCTCTCACCAAATTTCATGGTTTGGATATCCATATCATATCTTGCAATTGTTCACCCACCTACATCTTTTTTTTTGAGACTTCCATCTCTTGATAAGATGTCTTTCACCATGGTGTGGGGAACATAAGCAACCACTTTAGAACTTAGAATGTAAGGTCTAAAATCTTTGTTGCTTTTTACCAAGGAAAATTCCTACTTTTCCATGATAGTGTATTTTAGCTCAGCCCCTGCAAGGCCTTAATGAAAAAGGAAATTTTCCTTCATCCCCCCTTCATCATCCTTCTACAGCAGATGAAGAAAATAGTGTTCTCTCAAGTAAAGGAAAATAGTTGAAGGATTCTTATAATCGTGGAGATGCTAAAATAGGGCATGTTTTAATGCCTCCTTGATTCCACTGAAAGCTTGGATGGAAGCCTCCTCCCATTTGATGACCTGGTCTTTCTTCAGCATGGAAGTGATTGGATGGTCAACTCAGCAAAGTTTGATATGAATCTTCTGATGAAGTTTATCTACCCAAAGAAGGATTGAATTCCCTTCTTGGTTCTTGGGATTGGGACCTTGCTGATGGCCTCTACTCTTTCTGGATCAATCATCACTCCTTCTTAGACACAATGTGACCAAGAAACTTTTCCTTCTACACTCCAAAATGGAACTTTCTTTGATTGAGTGAGATGCCATCTTCTCTACATCTTATCAAATCTTCTACAAGTGCAAAGCAAGTGGTCACTTCTCTTCTAAAAATAAAGTCACATCATCCTCGTAGATAACAATAAACTCATTGATGTAACCAGCAAAAGAAACATCCATTTCTCTTTGGAAGGTGGCTCCAGCATTCATCAAAAAGGCATCCCGACATACACATAAGTCCCCAAAGAGTAGTAAAGGTTGTCTTGATCCTTTCGATTCCTTCACCACAACTTGGCTATAACCAGAGAAAAATCCATCCAAGTTGGAAAGAAAATTGTAACCAATCACTAATCAGCAACATGTTCATCATATTTGGTAAAGGATAATTATCTTTCATTGATGCCTGCTCAGCTTCCTAAAGTCCACACATAACTTGATATCACCATTCTTCTTTTCTTAGTATTAGGTTTGTAACCAAGAAAAATATCTTATGGGCTTGAATAATCCTCCATCTCTCAACTTCTACAATTCCTCTTACAGCTTTTTAGAGATAAGAGTGGATTGATGGGCCTCTGTTTCTTCTTAAATGGCTTTGCATTAGACTCCAAGGGAATCTCATGCTAAAATAGGTCCTCTCTATAAACTGCTTAGTTCAAAATAGGTCCAAACCATGCAATCTTGGTATTTTTTCAACAATCGGATGTATGAATGCTTCTCCTCCTTCTTATGAGATTGCTGCCTAACCAAATTTTCCTTGGATTCTCGGTTCCCTTAAGGCAAATGCATCAGGTTAATGCATCTTGACATAACAATGTGAACAACATTATCAAAATTCGACTCAAGAGGAACCACCTTTCTAGGAATGGTATTGGTTTTCAATCGATGATGCCCTTTCCAAAAAGGTTTCTTTTCCTTCATGCACATATCATTGGCTCCAAATCAATGCATTGATCAACAAACTCTCCCTTGTTCTATAGAAATCTTCTATCTAAGCATCATCATCAAATAACCTACCAAAGAGTGTTTAATGTTGTGCAGGGTAGAGGTCTTGTCAATACATCAACCTCATACTCACAATATAGGGGACTATTATCATTGTCAAAATGAGACCCCAATACTCAAGCCTGTGCTAGTAAAGTCATTGAACCTTCTATCATGATGCACCTATGTTGAATGAGTCAAATATCTCAATGAAATCCCAAACTATTGCTGCATGCTTGTATTTTTCATTCATTCGATTCTTTGTGGTATATAGTTTTATGACTTGTTTTACAATTAATTTTGAGTCTCCTTTACAATGATGTCCTTGATACCATATTTCCAAGAAATTCTTAAACCCAACAATAGTGCCTCATACTCAACAATGTTGTTGGTGCACTCAAAGTTGAGTTTAAAGGAAAAAACAAAATTTTCCCCGACTGGAGAAAGTAGAACAACACCAGCACCATTCCCAAACTTGGAGCAAGCTCCATCAAACAATAGAGTCCAAGGAGAGCCCGCTTGTTCAAGACACTTGCATTCCTCAATCTTGTGCTCCTTTCCATCAGCAAATCCTACAAAGTTGTCAGCATCAACATTTGTGTACAATACTTCATAGGATGCATTGTTGGGATCCTCAATAAGATGCAACATTTTCTTTTCTCCATACAACTTGACAAGGCTGCCTTCAATTGGAATGGTGGCATAGGACATATCCATTTGGACACTCCCACCAACACTAGCAGCCCATTTTCTTGATAGTAGCATGCCCCACTTGGTCAAGTAAAATAACGATGATAACATCAAGTTTTAAATTTTTACCTGGTAAGTCATAAGTTATCACCACCAAACCCTTCACACATCCCACTATTAGAACTTCTCTGGAATCGATGGAAGTGCACTTCCCATATGTTGTTGTAACTTTTTATATTCAGTTCGTTCATGACTTCTGAGGCATGACATTACATGATGCCCCCGAGTCAAACATGCAATTTTGTGCAACAATTGTCCTTAATGATCAAAGTGGTGAAGAATGGATCCACATTCATATGAGAGTCACCATTCTTCATTCTCACTAGCACTAGGTTTCAGAACCCAAGAAGAATACCTTGTGGGGTCTGAATAATCCCTCCATCCCTCGCCTTCTTCGAGTTCTTCTTGCAATTTGGGAGATAAGAGTGGATTGATGAGCCTCTGCTTCTTGTCTAAATGGCTTTGCATTAGAATCCAAGGGAATCTCATGTTGAAACAGGTCCTCTCTATATGATTTTAGTTCAGAATAGGTCCAAGCCATGCAATCTTGGTATTTCTTCAACAATTGGATGTATGAATGCTTCTCCTCCTTGCTGAGATTACTACCTAACCAAATTTTCCTTGGCTTCTCCTTTGTACCAAGATCATGCTCCTCAATATCCCTTGAGGCTGCTTATGCATCTATTAACAATTCGATCAACATTATCAAAATTGGACTCAAGAGAAATCAGACCTATAGGAATGGTATTGGTCTTTAGTTGGATGATGGCCTTGCCAAACAAGGTTCTTTTCCTTCTGTTGTACATACCATTGGATCCAAATCAATGCATTGATCAGCAAAATCTCCCTTGTTCTACAGAAATCTTCTAATCTGAGCATCATCATCAAATACCTACCAATGTCTAATGTTGCTGGGGACAAAAGGTCTTCTCAATACCTCAACATCATATTCACAATATGGGGACATTGTAAAATTGTCAAACTAAGACCCCAACACTGTAAGCTTATCTGCCAAGTCATTAAATTTCCTATCATGATGCACTATGTTGAATGAATCAAACATCTCAATAAGATCCCAAACTACATGTTTATACTGTTTCATTCACTTAATTCTTTGTAGCATATATAGTTTCTTGACTTGTTTTATAATTAATTTGAATTTTGTTTGACAATGATTTCCTTGATACCATATTTCCAAGAAATTCTTAAACCCAAAAATAGTGCCTCATACTCAGCAATGTTGTTGGTGCACTCAAAGTTGAGTTTGAAGGAAAAAACAAAATTTTCCTGACCAGGAGAAAGTAGAACAACACCAGCACCATTCCCAAACTTGGAGCAAGCTCCATCAAACAATAGATTCCAAGGAGATCCCACTTGTTCAAGACACCTGCATTCCTCAATCTTGTGCTCCTTTCTGCAAAAAAATCCTACAAAGTTGTCAGCATCAACATTTATGTACAATACTTCATAGGATGCATTGTTAGGATCCTCAATAAGATGCAACATTTTCTTTTCTCCATACAACCTAACAAGGATGCCTTCAATTGGAATGGTGGCATAGGACATATCCATTTGGACACTCCCACCAACACTAGCAGCCCATTTTCTTGACAGTAGCATGCCCCACTTGGCTGGGCAATCAACGATGACAACATCAAGTTTTAAATTTTTACCTAGGTAAGTTGCAAGCTACACCACCAAACCCTTCACACATCCCACTACTGGCACTTCTTTGGAATCCATGGTAATGCACACTTCCCATATGCTATTATCACTTTGATATTTAGCTCATTCATGAATTCCAAAGGCATGACATTGCATGATGCCCTTGAGTCAAACATGCAATTATGTAATAGTCTGTCCTTAATGATCAAAGTGGTGAAGAATGGATCCACATTCATCTGAGAGTCCACCAAGGATGTCCCCAAATAGACCTCAAGTGGTTCATCTAGCTCCTCTAATGTTGGTGGTGTCTCTAATTCTTGAATGATTGGAGGAGTCTCCACAATATTTACATTTCTTTAAGGCGCCTTCTCTTCTTTCAATCCCAAGTATTCAAATGCTCTCTTTTTGTGCTCAAGAATCCTAAGCAACTCAAAAATTAGAACAAAGACTTTGATTTGACTTAAAACTTGGGCAATATCATATGGGACATTCCTTGGAAAGGTAGTATTGGAAGGAAAGCCAACACACTCATTAGGTGGTATAGATTCTTTGATAACTTGGGCATGAGAAGGGATATGATTTTTGTTCATAACTCTAGGGATTTTGGGAGATGCATCTTTCTTAGGAGCCTCTTTAGGAATGTTTCAAAGTAAGGGAGATTTTTCTTGGCTTGAGGCCCTTGTCCCTTTGAGATCCTTACTTCTTGTGTTATATTCCTTCTCTTGAGCAACAACAACATTCATCAAGAATCGTTGTCTATCCTCCTCGGATGGAATTCCTCCATCATACCTCTCTTATCATTAAGCCCTTAAATATTCAAAGTCATTATTGGGAATTCAAAAGCCTATACATATCTACTTCTAAAATATGAGAGGGAGGAAGAATAAATACCCTATGAATGTAGTCCCAAAAAGTGGCAGCAGTCTGGGTACTTATCACCTCAGTTGAAGTTGCCCCTTGTTGAAGCTTGTGGAGCAACCCATAATGCAGACATCATCATTGTCATTTTCATCAGATTCTTCTTCTTCTTATTGATCTTCTTCACAAGGAGCATGAGGCATGAAACATTTGTCACACCAATCAATGACATTTTTCTCCTTCCACAACAAAACTCGCAGCCAAAGGATCAGGCATCATTCTATTTTCCTACCTTGGGGTTACTGTTTCCAAATCCAATGTCCTTTGCCTCCTCAGTCATAAGATCTTTGGTGATTTTTGAACCTGTCTTGGCCTTATTGCTTGTGTTGACTTGGTGAGTTATACCCAATTCCTTCTCACCCTAGGCTAGTTTGTAGGAAATTTCCTTGTGACAAACTACTAAAGTTTTCACAACCTCCTCCAAATCAGCAACCTTTGTTTGAGGATTTTCTAGGTTAATTAGTTTTACACCCTCCCTTTTGGAGGCTTTCCAATTTCCTTGATGTTGTTCTCTATTTGTAGAGCCATGGTGAAGGCCTGCCTCAAATTTGTGGGGTTCTTGTCTCTTAAGTAATATGCAACCTTTTTATCAAATGCATCAAAATATTTGATCAAACATGACTCATCACAAGGCCTTATCCTAACAGAAATCTCCTCAAGGTCTTATTAAACCTTGTGTTGAAATCATGTAATGACTCATTAGGATTCTTTTTTGATGTTTTCAAATTTTGTCAAAAGAAACCTAGGGTTAGTTCTATCACCATACTGCAATCTAAATGCATTGCTCATCTCATTCCAAGAATCAATAGAGTTATCTGGCAATGCTTTATACCAATCCCTAGCATCCTCTTCCAAGGTATGGATAAATAGCTTGATATATACATCTTCATGTTCAATCTCAAAATCTTCCATCATATTGATAAAAATATTTAGATGTTGATCACCAGTAATAACATTGTTTCCTTAGAACTTTGGCATTCTATTCCTTACATCTTGAGGCACTACATTTGGATATCTAGCCATTCCCACAAAATTTATAGGTCCAAAGGTGTTTACAATAAAAGGGGGTCTAGGTGGGGGGGCCATACTGTTTTGAGGAGGTGACCCTAGAGGGGTAACAAATTGATAAGGGGCAGAGGGTCCTTGGAACACAGGAGTATAATTTTCAAAATGGATACCCCCAAAGGCCTTGTCTCTTGGAAAGCCCTATCAACCTAAAAAAGACGTGTAGAATGTGAAACAAACCTTTCAAAATCAAATGAAGGCCCTTCTCCATGGAGAATTCAATTCCACAAAGAGGCTACCTGATTCAGAGTCACTTGAATGACGCAGTCTTCAATAATAGGCCAATCACTTTCATCAATGGAGATCCCTCTTCTTGTTTTCTGATCTCCCACAACTCTCCAAGATTTTCTTCCTTCTGATTTTTCTTTTCCTAGCTTTGGAAACAATGTCCTAGCAGGATCCCTAGCAAAGAAATATCTTCTTCCTTCCATCTTTGCAAATATTAGTAACAAATCTGACTTTGACAAAGTTCTAAGACACTGGTACTCATTAAAAATCAGATCAACAGGGAGTTGCCACTAAGGATTTCCACCTTAGTTGTGCAAATGCACTAAGTATGATCTGTCAAATGTCTGTCAATGCTAGAAACTGGAAATGGAAGGATTCTAAACTTTCTTTACCCAGATTTATCAAATGAAATCTAGTGCACTATGTGTGAAAATTGAAAGAGCTATATACAACACTTATAACATACAAGAAGTGTTTTATCGTAGTATTTATTTTAAACTAAAATCACCGGAACGGTGCCATGTAAGCGTGTTGGTACTCCAAATAGATATGAACTAATAGTGAATCCGAAAATTAGTCTCAACAATGCAAATTATTTCCCAAGAATTCAAAACAATTCCTGGCACGCAATGGTGTCGGAAGCGTGTTGTTGATGGGATAGATGGATATGAAATAGAAACAAATCAACAAATTGGTCTCCAGCGATGCAAATTAGTTCCTAGCAATTCAAAACAATTCCCTGGCAACAACACCAAGTGTGTTGGTACCCAAATTTAATCTCCTTTAAAGACCGAGCAGCATCATGGATTTTGACAGGACACTCAAAGGCATATAGATAATCATGTATGTCATTTTGTAGCTGGGGAAGCAATCTATCTGACTTGTTAGACTCGTGTTTCGAAAGGAGTGGGTAGACCTTAAAAGATGTGATCTCGATCCCAACTATATTTTGGGTTGTGACTTTCAACCAAGGTAAGAGAACCTATTTTGTAACCTCTCGTTATTTGTAGAATGCTTTGGTAAATCATTCTTTTGCAAAAATTTTATAGAGAAGACCTTGGGAAATATGATCAACACACCAAATCTAAATCTCACAAGTTGTCGCTTCCAGATCATGGAGATATTTTCACAACAAGGCAAAGGTTACTAAAGACATTTGGCACCCTGATTTCTCCTACATGTTTTGGTAATAGAGATTTTACATTTGTATGCAAATAGGAAAAACAAGTGTAGTAAAGGTTAAACCAATAGAATGCCACATAATAGCCAAAATGTTTCTTTAACCAGAATATGTGCTTTAATGGAGGCCCAAATTAGCAATTTTTCATATAATATATGAGAATCTAACATGAAGGCTAGAGTTAGGAAACCCAAAAAAGTATCAATATCTAAGCCAAATCATGCCTAAGGTACACCCAAAGGCTTATAGACAATCTTTGTCAAACAGATGAAAGAGAAGTGATTTTAAATCGTTTATTTCACTCCCAGATGAAGGCTCTTCCGAGAAATGAAATTATAGATGCCACTAAACTATCACAAGGATTGAGACCTATGTGATTGAATCATATTTTAAATACAAGATTGCAATAGAAACAAGAAAAACTACTCGCATACATTCAAAAATAAAACAAACACATTTTGCTCAAGACAACACAGAATAACTCATATTTGATCAAATTTATCAGTAGGGGAAAGTTTCTAGAACAATCTCAAATATTTTCAATGGATGTACACTTGCAACCACCTTGACATGATCAGATTTGATACAAAAAGAGATATACAGGGCTTCTCAAAATGATTCTAAAAAAATGGGCTCTATCAAGCTTTCTATTAGAAAAATCAGTCTCGACCCCTAATACTCCAACCATTTACATGAAAAATTCATGCCATTTATAACATTTACAATAGGGAACATTTTCCCCTCCAAATGTAGACCTTGAGTGTTGTCGGGCTTGCCATGATCACGATTGTGATTCTTAGAATCAGATTTGTAAAAATATCTCATCAAATAGTGATTGTCGATAGTGATTGCCATGATCACCAGTGCTCAAGGGGGGCTGATCTCATCAAATATCTCCTGCATTCAACTCCTTCCTCTGGTAGATCACTCTTTCTTCAATTTTCCAACCACTTCTACCCCTAATCTATCAAATTTGGCTCCTTGCGTGCTTAGGAGAAGAAAAATAGAAAATCCAATCGAGCACGATAGTCAGACCATTTTAATGGAAAAAGATACCAAACTCAAATATCAACATTAACCACCCTCTCTTCTTGGCGTGTAGGAAATACCAAGAAATCATGAAGACTCGCATTTCCAGGCATGTTTCAATAAAATGGGGGGAAAATCATATTCAGACTCTCAGTTATCGTTGATATTTACTTTGAATTTGGGCGATATCCACGTGGAAGATTCAAACTTAAAAATAGACTCGGGGGCTTCCTCTGTTCTTTTACAAATTTTGAAAAAATGGAAAAATTTCACATTTTGTTCCACACCTCCACCTTCAATAAATGATCCTGACACATGTCCTAAGGTGGGCCCCAGAGGAGACCGCAGCCAAATTCTACCATTTCACCTCCTTTTTGGAAAAGGAAATTTTTCCAAATTTTCCCTACATCTCCGCCCTTTTGTCGTTGGCCGGGGCAAAATATTGACTATTTCCTACCAGTGTCATGTGGCCATTTTGATGTTTTAATTATTTTCTCCTACAAGAATTATTTTCCAAATTTCCCCCAAGAGTCCGCACCTCCGCCGTTGACCGGAGCAAGCTTTGACCTTTCCTTTATCGGGCCTGCAGGCCATTTTGATGTTTTTAGTCATTTGCATGTTCAAGGGGCAAAAATCCAAATTGCCCCCAATGGTCCACCTCCCTACCCCTTTGAATTTTCAAACCACCACGTGTCACCATGGCGCACCTTGAGATGGTCCAAAAATTTTATACCTTGAATGAGTGTGGGCTCACTATGTGTCCTAGCCCGACAAAGTTTTTCTGAATTGTTGAAGATCAGCGGAATGCGCCATGTATCATGCTCCGAGGAAGTTTATTTTTGTCGTTGAAAAGTCTAAACAAAATGTAAAGTGAGCGGAGGCCTCCATGTGTCCTCCTGGTGCTTCTTTAAAATGAAACTCAAGGGCTAGTCCCCAAACATGCATGGTTCCTCCATGTGTCTCCATGGCACAATTTTGAAATGGTGCCCAAAGCAGAGACCCTGAATGAGTGTGGGCTCATCATGTGTCCCTATTTTCCCGACACTATTTTAGCTCCATAAAAAATTTCAAGTTTGGGCAAAGCAATGGAAACCTCCACGTGTCCTCTCGACACTACTCCAAGGCCAAACCAAAAATTATATCCTCAAATGAGTGCCATTCCTCCACATGGAAAAAAATTGAGCTGAGGCCTTTAATAGAAATTTTGAAGTATCCAGCCGAGCCGCGTCCAACCAAAAGGTGCCATGTCCCTTGTCGATGCAAGGATGTAAATTTGACCAGGAGAAACACCCAAATTGTAAAATATAGAAAAATGATCATTCGAGCCCAAAAATGAAAATTTCTCCAAGGATAGAGAATTTAGAAATGTTACAAGGCTCAAATATGTCCATTAGAGACACATCCATTCATTTTTATTCAAGTATTTAGGCATAAACAACAAGGAAAACAAATCCTAACCAGTGGAGAATAGAAAACATGGGAGAACCCGAGTTTTTAGATGAACAGAGAATGGGAGACCCAAATTACAGACCTTTTCCAGGAGGAACAAACAAACAAGGAGCAAACAATGGACCAATAAGTGATCTACGACCCAAGAAACGCATTAAAAATGGAAACAAAGAACAACTAGGTATGACACGGGAAAAAATAAAGTGACAGAGGTCGTAAATCAATAGATTTTAAAAGGAAAAATGGGGTGAGACTATTTTGAGCACTAACAGAAAGCACCTCTTATTGGTGTTGAATACTGTCTTTAACTGCTCGAACCTTTGGATGGAATATCAAATATGAAGTGATAGATGGTTGATGGTACCCATATAATCCCAAGAAAGCGAGACATTTTAGATGAAGTATGAAAGGAGGTGTTATACCACCATTTTTCCAGTGGTAACCATTGGACCCATCTCACTTTCTTATCTGACGTAAAAAAATGAAGATATCCCTCCAAGCACTTGTTTATCACCTTTGTTTTCCCATTAGACTAGGGATGATAAGAGGAACTACGAGCTAGTTGTGTGCCCAAACATGAGAAAAAGCCAATCATATAATTATAGGTAAGATAGGGTCTTGATCACTTACTATAATCTTTGGTGTCCCATGTAGCTTCTAAATTGTATCCTTGAAGGCTATTGTTCATCAGTACTTACAAAAATGGATGTGAAAAAGAACAAAAATGGGCATATTTTGTGAGTATGTCCACCACCACCATGATTACATTTTTTACCTTTTGATTTACGCAATCTTGTGATGAAGTCCATGGACACTTCTTCCCACCTCTGGCGAGGAATAGATAGAGGTTGTAAAATACTTGGGGACTTAATTGTTTCACCCTTATTTTGTTGACAAACCATGCATTCTGCCACAAAATTTTGGACATCCCCTTTTAGCCCTTCCCAAAAAAAGTTATGCTTGATTCGATGATAAGTCTTTAAGAAGATAGAATGACCCCTTACTAGAGAATCATAGAGCTCGGATAGAACCTTATTTTTAAGGATTGAATTATTACATAGATATAATCTATCTTTATACCATAAAGCATCTCCTTTCCATATTAATTTTGATGACATGCTTGGATCTTATTGGATACTTTGAATGAGATTTTGTGTACTTGTGTCTTTTTCCATTCATACCTTACATCCTCTATCCAATCCTCCTATAATAATGATATGGCACACAAGAATTTTTGGGTAGATTTATCCTTCCAAGATAAAGCATTAAGAATCGCATTCTCTTTCCCTTTCTTGTATATTATCTCAAAATCATACCCCAACATTTTTTAGACCCATTTTTGTTGTTCTTCTAATGATAAAAATTTCTCTAAGAAGTATTTCAAACTATCATGATCTGTCTTTACTTTGAAATGTCTTCCCATCAGATATGGTCTCCATTGCTTCATTGCATGAAGTATTGCTAACATTTATTTCTCATAAACTAGTTTAGATATATTCTTACCTTTGAATTGGCAGATCTCGAAGGCAATGGGTCACCCTTCTTGCATGAGTACTTCCCCATACCATACCCTAAAGCATCACATTCAATAATGAATGTTTTTGAAAAATATGGGGTGGCTAGAACTAGAGTGATGCACATGGACTCCATCAACTTCAAAGGCCGTAGTATCTTGCTCATTCTAATGGAAAGAGTCCTTCTTCAATAAAGTTGTGAGTGGTCTTGCGATGCTTCCATAATTCCTTACAAATCTATGATAATAACTCCGTAAGCCCCAAAATCCTCGAGATATTTTAGGGTATTTGGAGAGATATTGATAAGAGACAATATGACCCGATATTCAACCTCCTTGACACCAAAATAATACTTAGAAGGATTTGTATAAATTTGATGTTTTTCAAGAGTTTCCAACACCTTATTTATATGATGCAGGTGTTCCTCCCATGTTTTACTATAGATTAATATATCATCAAAAACACTAAAACAAACTTTCGAAGAAATGGCTTAAAGATGGAATTCATCAAGCTTTGAAATGTAGAGGGTGCATTTGTTAGTCCAAAAGGAATTACCAAGAACTCATAGTGTCCTTCATATGTCATGAAGGAATTTTTATGAATATCTTCATCCTTGATTCTAATTTGATGATATCCGAATGAAGATCAAGTTTTGTAAAGTAAACAACACCATGTAACTCATCTAGCAAATCATCAATTAAAGTAATAGGAAACTTATCGTTAACTGTGTCTTTATTGAGTTCCCTATAATCTGGACACATGTGCCAATTGTCATATTTTTTTCTATACCATCACTATAGAAGAGTAAGCACTATGAATATGATGAATAATTCCTACTTCAAACATCTCTTGAAATATCTTCTCAATCTCACACTTTTGCATATAGGGGTACCTATAAGATTTGATCTTGAGGGGTTCAATCCCTGGTACTAGCTGGATGGCATGGTCATGGTCTCTTTTTGGAGGCAAACCCTTGGGAATTTTTCCAAACACCACTGAGTGCTCATCTATAACTGCTTGCATATCTATAGGTATAAATGTATTGGAATGATGTGCTTCCTATGAAAATAGTTGATACACAAACCCTTCTAGACGTTTTCTAAGAAATTTTTGCATCTGATGAGAACTTACCATCTGTGGGGACTTTTCTCTTAGTCCTTTTAGTTTAAAATTCCTCCCTTCTAACTGAAATTGCATGAAAAACTCTTGGAAATTCATTTCAATGGTTCCCAAGGTGGTAAGCCATTGAACTCCTAACACAATGTCTTCTCCTCCCATGGCAATGGAATACATATTGCTAGTTAGCAAGTAATCTCCCATGGCGAGATTAATGTTATGGCATTTTCCTAAACAACTAACAATTTTCCCATCAACGATCATGACTTGACATTCTGGAGCTAGATAAAAAAGTAGTTCAAGCGTACCACCAACTTATGATTGATGAAGTTGTGATTACTTCCCAAATCAATCAACATTGTTACCCTTTGTTTTTTTAAGAATCCAACTACTTTGAGAGTTTGGGGAGTGCTAATACCAGAAATTTCATGGCATGATATTGTTGGCTAGGGATCTCCTAATTCCTCCTTTGGCTCTACCTCTTCATCTTCTTCATTTTCTTCTTCTTCAATAGGCCCCTCAATGTAGAACAACTTCTTTTCAGCACACTTACGCCTTAGTCCAAATTTTTGTTAGAATTAAAACATAACCCTTGGGCTCTCATTTCTTCAATTTGTTGAGGTTTCAGTCTAATTGGATGAAATTAATGATGGTGAAAGGGTGCTACGATCTCTATTACTAACAATTTGTTTCCTATTAGAAATAAATTTTTCCTCTTCCCTACGTGCCATGATCATAGAGTTTGAAACCTTATGAGGATTAAACATACACACCTCAGTCTCAATTTTTTATTTAAGACCCCCAAGAAATAATTCATTCAAATTCTCTTCAGGAATATTTTCCACCCATAAGGAAAGGTTTTGGAATTGATGGATGTAATCTTTGACTATTCCTATTTATATGAGCTTTGTTAATTTTCCAAATTAATTCTTTGATGCACTAGAACTATAGTGAAATTGTAACTCTTTGGTGAAGAATTTCCATGTAACATTGAGGCAACTCTTTTCCTTTGAGCACATAGCCATCAATACCAAATGAATTGATCGGGTTTAAGATACAATGATGTGATGGTAACCTTTTGTCCCGATGGAATCTGATGTAGATCAAAGAAATTATCCATCTAGTTAATCCAATTGAGTGGATCATTTCCATCAAACTTACACATTTCCACTTTTGGAATCATGTTACGGAGCTTGTTGCGTGTTTTTATTTGGCTTGGTCATGTTTACGATCCACCTTAGCTAGTTTGACTATTACTTTGACTCGAAGATCCACCCCTGTTAATATGATTATGATTGAGTTGTGGCTGATTATGAAGGATACGATGACCCATGATATTGTAACTAAATTGGTGAATGAAATCCTCCAATTTTGTCTAATATTTTCTACATCTTCTTTGCTTTACCACTCTACCCTTGAGGTTTTAACTCTAACTCAAGATAGTTGACCTTGTGGTCATTGTCGTAAACCCTAACCATGAGGACTCTATAGATACCCCTTATGACTCTAAATCCTCGACTATTATCTCATCCTTATTAGGGTTTTTACCTGGAGTGATGGGATTCATTTTTCCTCTTGTCGAAGGCCCAACCATGATCCCCCAAAATGGTAATATTTAAGGATCAAGGGCAAAATTTAGGATTTGGGATTTCAATAGGAATTCGGCCAAATTTTATAAAACTCAAATAACGAAATCAAACTAATTTGTATTCTTCTTTCGTAAATGTAAATATCTTTGAAAAAATCCACAAATCGCACCCTTGGGTAGCCAAATTATGAAAAACATAAAACCGCTATAACGCTTGCAAACGAAGTCAAAAATTCTTAAAATTTGGAGGGGAACTTACTTGACTAATTTCACCACACCATAAAAACATTTGTAGAAACAATTGCTAATGATTTTGAGATATGGATGAACCTTCACAATTAGGGTTTGATGAAGTGTTGGCTGAGTTCAAGCTCTGATACCACTTGTAATGTAATTACTTGTATCAATCTAATTATTAACCACAATATAACACCAATGAATACAATATTTCAGATAAATGATCTCAATGTGCAAGTATAATAGCTTAGCCACTTCGAGGGGGCAACCTCCAAACCAAACAATAAGACTCAAATGCTGAATATGATGATCAACTACTACCTACTAACCCCTATATATACTATTCCTATGCTATGGCCAACACCAAGGATAACCCACTAATGAAAATATAGCATATATGAAAGAGATACATAATGATAAGAAGTTATGATAGCCACAAGTCAGCTATATACATCTAATATAAGATATATGATTAAGGGCGTAACAAAGGATCTTGAGATAGATGGGATGTCTACACTAGAAGGGAAGAACACTTAGGCCTATCAGCTTTGACACTTGAGGTTGTCTTATTAGTAGATGAAGATGAAGAATTAGTGGAAGTATTAGCATTAATTACCTTTTGAGTAGAATTTGTAGGAATAGGAGCTCCTCTTTTTGCAATAACTGGGATGGTAACTAGAACCTCCTTAGATTTTCTTGTGGGCTGGACCACTTCCTTTTTCTTACTCATTTGTTCTCGGGTCATGACAACATATGAATTGTTGTTTATATCTGACACTAATTCATCATAATAATTTGTGTCATCATCAACTCCCTTAGTGTTGAGAAATTTAATATGAGAATCATTGGCTTCCTCTTGTGTTTCATCTACTTATTCTTTAATTTCTTCATATCCTTGAACATCCTCTTTGTCTTCTAGTTCCTAAACTTCACATGTTGCATTTACAAGAAATTTGAGAGGCAACCCTTCAATTGCTAGTTTTGGTTGGAGAGGAAGTAACCGATTTCGAGGATAAAAATTTCTCCTTGGAATATCCTTATAAGGAGTATTTTGGGTGAATTTCGTTTTGATAGCTATGAGATCATTTGTCAATTTTTGTACTAATTGGCCTGAGTTATTTTCTGAAGAAGAGGTCTTGGATTTAGCAGGTTCCTTTTTTTCAATTTCCTAGACATTATTAAATCATCTTCAACACTTATAGTTGAGTGTTGATCAACATCAAGAGTCACCAAGTTAGTCCTTCTTAAGGCATACCTTACTTCGGGTAATTGTGCATTCAAGAAAAACATTTTTGAGATTGATCCATAGGCGGTGTGGCCATTGGAATATTATTGAACAACTTATTAAATTTGTGTTAGCTTGTGAGCCTATTTTCATGTGTGAAAATGTTGAAGAATGTACACTAAGAGTACTTGTCCACTTTCCACAGCTTGTCTCGCTTTGGGTTTGGGCTTCAAACAACGTGCTTTTTTCATATGGGAGGTATTTTTGACCTATAGGTTTATGGGATGGTTTTGGCCCATGGTTTTGATACCCATGTTTTTGTAAAATTGTTTAAGCAATTGTCGACTTATGTGGTTTTGTGCATATAGTAGGTATGATGTAACATTGCAGATGTGTAAGAATTCGAGTGTTAATTCTAGAGAGTTTGTTGAGCATAACTTCAAATAGATCTGGTATTGTATTGAGAGAGTGGTGGCTTGTGATATAATATGGGAAAGTGATTCTTAGTGGACGTAGCCCAAATTGGGTGAGCCATGTCAAATATTGTCTCTTTGTGTTGTGTTATTTTATTCTACACTTTTATTTCAGATCTGTAATATTTTCTACATATTATTTTCTACTATTATGATTCTGTGAGGGATTGTTCCACATATTTTATCCCTTATTTCCTAAAAATTTGGCCACAAATTCTCTCATAGGTTCAAATGGTTCCTTCTTAATCTGAGAAATTTTGGCAAGGCGAGAATGCACATCTTTAGTAGGTTTAAACCGATCATCAAATAGTGTTCTCATGTTGGTCTAGTTAGTGATAGCCCCCAAAAAGGATATGGTAGAACAAATTAATAGAATTATCTTGTAACATTTCTACAAAGATCCTAATAGAAAATATTCATGTTCCACTCCAAGTATACCACATGCCAAAATGAATGCAACAATGTGCTCATCTGGGTGTACCTTTCCATCTCCTCTGAATTTAGGAAATATTTTCCTATTCCCTTTTGGGAGATCATGCAATGGTTGAGCAAGGGCAAGAGGTCCAACATGTTGTCCCAAGGTAGAGGTGCTTCCATTCTTAGAAAAATAGTTTGTAAAGGAACTGTAACTCCAACCAACACCAATTCTTGAATACTAGGATTAGTTGGGTTTGTGAGTCTATGTTTCTTATAGTTCTATTTTTGATAGGGGAAGTACTTATGGATCTTGTTCTCCTT
This sequence comes from Taxus wallichiana var. yunnanensis, assembly GCA_018340775.1. Lineage (NCBI taxonomy): Eukaryota > Viridiplantae > Streptophyta > Pinopsida > Cupressales > Taxaceae > Taxus > Taxus wallichiana. The sequence continues at coordinate 206,314,775 of CM031233.1, read as the reverse complement.
CTCTCTAGGGTTAAAGAGAAGTTTTGTATATCTTCAATACCACGTGCCCTTTGACCTCATGTATATCTTATGTTTTTAGGGTGTCAAGCACCTCTAGTTTGATTGAAGTTGTTTCGTGGGCACCAAAATTTGTTGGTTCTAGAATTTGATATTTTGAAAACAAGTAACAATCAGGGGACAATAGTCCCTCCTCTTTATAGGAGAGGTTCCTTATTGAAAGCCAAAATCCTTATTTACAAAAGTATAAAAATTTGTTAAATATTTTGCTGAGGATTTTGATATCTCTAGATGCATTTATCAAAGGTTTTCAATATAGAAGAAAATAGGAAAAGTTAGGTCTAATATTTAGAAATCGGGGATAGGGGAGCACTTTAAGATATATAGATTGTAGAATGATAACCTACTATTGCTAGATGATAAAATAATAAGATTTAGACTATGTATATAAAACATAAGACAAACATGTATTAGACACAAAGTTCCAAACGAACTTATCAACCGAAAGACACAATGTTCTTACCTCAAATGCACATAGCCTTATATGAATCAAACAAAGAACAAAAAAGAAAAATCATGAGAGAGAGGAAATTTTCTTCTCTATTGATTATTTCAATGGTCTCTTTACATCCAGATACAAAAATTCTTGATCCTTTACAATGACAGAAAATTTTTTGTAAATAACCTTGAGAAATGGTTACAAAAGGCCTTTTCATTTTCCTTTCTTTTAATCTCAAAAGCTAATATCTAATTAAATATTATAACATCAACTTATCCCTTGATTTTTTTACATATGATTTAAATGGATAGATCCACCTTTATTATATATGCTTACAATAAGAAAGGAAAATATAAACTACAAAGTCAAGACACTAGTTGAAGCACTTATGGTCCCCTTTAACCTTAGCACTTGTTTCTTGAATCGCTTCAATGTTGCAGATATGTCCATTTCTTCTCGGAAATTGTTGTATTGGTAGTGGAATGATTCCAACTACCTAAACACTTCTCCATTTCCTTCTCAAACTTTTCATTCTCCAAGAAATCTTTTTAGCATCTGTAATGACAACCAATAGTATGCAAATTTCTTTCATTTTATCCTTAGAGATGGTGTCTTGTTTGAATAAATATTCTTTAACAAAATCCTTGAAATGAGATTTGATCTCCTGAATAGTAAATTTATCACTTGAATTCTCTTTGAAGATTCGAAAATGTATGTCCAGAAGGCGGACATGAGACAAAATTTCAAATATTCTCCTTTTTGCAGAATATTCATGAGTTCACCGATGGCCTCTTCTAGAACTTTGATTTTCAAGTTAATGTTGAAGACCCACTTTTGGAAAATTTTTGTTTAGCATCCTCAAAAATCTTATTAGCCAAAAGGAAATGCACATATTTCTCATTCATCAATTTAAGCTCTTGAATGCATTCAACCCATAATTTAAACTCTCTATCTAAGCTATTGAGTGTTGTAGAGAACTTCAACCTTTGAATCTTGAAAATTTTCTCATATTCCTTGAATGCCTCTTCAATAATATTCAAGCATGTGATTACTAAATCATCAACCATAACTTCCATTGATTTACCATAAGTAGCGTGCTTATGGATGTCTTTAATGGCTTGAACTTCATCAGTGGACAAGATAACAAGAGGTGATATGGAAGCTATGGGAGTGGGATCAAGAACCTTATCTTCTCGCGAATAAGGATTTTATGAAACTAGATAGAATTTTGTTCTACTCCTCCAACTTCTCTCGATTTTTCTTCCCCTTTTCAACTCTTTTAATCACCCTATACATTGTCTCCCTCATATTATGCTCTTCAATTTATGGGGTTGATTCTCTAAGGGAATTTTATGTCAACTCTAGATCATCCATTGATAGGTCCTTTTCATCTTTAACAAACTTATGTTTTAAAATTGAGAGTCTAAGACCAACCTTGATGTGACTTTGGCCTTTTTATCCAGAGAGGGAGGAGTAGTACCTAAAAGAGCTACCACGCATCAAACTTAACAACAACACTTAAAGAAGCCTTTCTCTTCTTACGTTCTAGTGATGGCTATACCCAAGTAAATGAGGAATTAGAAGTGGAAGGAGAAATGGGCCCTATTTTGGAGGAACTCATAGCACTCGAGTTTTCACAACAACCACCTCTAACACAAAGTGGTATCAGTTTGAGTGGAGTGAGGAGCTTCCTTGGAAAATATTTCTACAGACTCTAAAACCATTTCCTTTGACCGATCTTCCATCATACTGCTTGTTTCAGGTGTATACTCTTCAATATTTTCTTTCTCTTTTCCTTAACTGTCATCATTATCATCCAAATCCACAATTGTTTCCTTTGCTTCAACTTGTTTAGGAGAAGGTTTTATGTCTTGAATAACATCAGTTGCCTTATCTTCTTTCTTGATTTTCCTTTTTTATACACTAGAGTAGAGGATTCGGAGGAGAAGGGATAGATTGTTCAACTGTCTCAGGAGATAACACATGCATTTCCTTAGGAGTAGTAGGGGAAACTTTGGAAGTAGACCTATATTTCCTTACCATGAGTCCCTTCATTTTCCTATCAAACCAAAGTCTAGTTCTTACTAGGACATGATTATTCAGCTCCTTCAAATCATCTCTCTCCTTGAAAAACCAATCAATGGTTTCAATAGGAGTATGTTTGATTGATATTTCATACTCAAGAGACTATATCTCTTCATCATCATCCTCTAATCCTTCAGGGACATCAAATATACCAAAATCAATGATCTATTGTAGAGATAACCTCCCATAGTACCTCCTCCTGGCTTCATAATCATCAGAACAATCTACCCAATAGTCTTCAATATCAGGAAGATGTTGATAACCCATTCTGAAATTGGAGGAAATGAACTCCTTAATGTCAAAGCAAGTTCTGGGCTTATAGTAATGAAGAGTGAGAGGAATAATTGTTCTATCAACATTTTGAGCATCTAGGGTAGTCTTGCAAGTGTAATTACCCAATGTGATTAGGAATTGAATACATGCAATATTCTTATCCCTACAAGTTTTATGCAAATTGTCTAATTGTCTATAGATTTATACGAAAGCCATCTTATCACTGCAATACATGGGAATTTTCAGGGGTTGTCCCTTAAATCCATCCGATCTTATATATGAAAACTTCTTGAATTGGGTTAAGAAGCTATCATAGACATTAATCTATTGTTTTTCCTCATCTGAAAATATTTTAGCAGTATCTCCTTCCAATAGCCTGACAATATACATAGTGAATGCATCATTCACCCTCCTAAAGTGATGATTACTAATCTTCAGGGTCAACTATGGGTGATACATATAAATGGGGGCATCCTTCTTATCATCCATAGGGGAGAAACCCAACCACTCTCTATAAGATGCAATGGAGTACATTAGATAGGAGGTCATGTAGAAGGTTTGGGTTCTTTGAACATTTGATAATTTCTTAGTCAAAGCTATCACAAATGATTCCTACCCAGTTTAAATTCTACTTACCCTCACATATGATATTGATGTAGGGGCACATCCAATAGTGAAACTCATTAGTGGTGGGAATTCCTGCTATCCTAGCCAATAGAGTGATGACGTCTGAAAATTCTTCATGGAAATAAACTTTGAACATTATCTTGGGTAGCCTTGAGGCTCCTTTCTTAGGGTTCTTCAACCAAGACTTGGTAACTCTGCTTTTGTATTTTTCACTATCTTGACCGAAAAGAGTTTGGGCTTGATCCTTGGTAAGAGTATTTTAATTTCCAACCATGGGAAGTATGAGGGCATTACGAATACAATCTTCATCAAGTCATGCCACCACCGACCTTCATGATCAATGATTTCTTTTGTATCGGGATCAAAACAAGAGCTACAAGCATGAATTTCTATCGAAACACTAGACTGAAATTTGAAAACCGCCTACCTCTATGATCCCACTATCTTTAATCAATTGAGCCATAGGAGTAGGGTTTTGACAATTGATTCGTGCCCATAATTCTTCCAAGTCTAGGTGTTGTGCTTCACTATCGTTAATGTTTGGTACATCCGTCTCTAAGGAAGACAAGTTTTCATGACCATTAAAATGTATCTTCATCTTATGGCCAAAGGAAAAGATCACTTCGAGAAAATATTGCTTAGTTTCTTGATTAGCACCTTTACATTTCACAACTTCTTTTTGCACTTGTAGATTTGAAAAAAATGGAACAAGAATCGACCATGGATAGAAATGGAAGAGGAGAGAGAACAAAAATGGTCAATAACAATTTGCAAGAGAGGTGGTAAAAATGATTGATTACCTAAGTATTTATAAGCATTTAAACCCAAATAAGTCAGCAAAGTAAAATTAATGAGGAAATTAATACTTATACCAACCTTGAAATAATAGAAATCATTTAAGGTGGAATAAAAAGAACAACTACCCCATGGGACATCGGGATGACTAGGACGCGTAAAGCCGATTTGTGGAAAAAGTGGAAATATTTGGCACAACTGTCCCCAAGGGACATCGGAACAACCGGACACACAAAGCCAAAATACACACAAGGAATAGAAATCGAGAAAGGGTGGGCTTGCAGGGAAATGACATTCAAGAGGAACTTGGGACACGCGGGATAGAAAAATTTGAAGCACTCGCAACGTATGAAAATCGATAAGTCGAAGTATTTGACATAAGCCGCACTTGGGACATCAAGAAAGTTGGGGACGCGCAATTCCAAAAAGTCTGATTACAAAGGAAAAAACAAGACCAATTGGAAAAAGTGAAAAATTGGGGAATACACAACTTGGATGAACTTGGGACATGAGGGATAAAAAAAGGAGGAATGCCCGCAAAAGACTCGAAAAGCTGTCAAAAACTCAATTTTTGAAAAATGACTAATCATTTAGAACTATTTTTTCCTAGGAGACCTTAATAAGGGCATTTAGCAAATACCAAAATAGAAAAAAATCAAGAATAGAGAGGAAAATTTGTAACTCTTAAGGAGGTGAAAACATGTCCATACTTATGTTAGCTAGAACCATTTCTTTTAATAATGAGTATATCATTAGTTGTTCTAATACTCATGGAGGTTCATGAAAAATATATTTATGTCTTTAGAAAAACTTATGGTATTGCTATTGTATTTGAATTGATCATAAATATATATTTCAATAGTGTAAATATAAGAGTTTATAATAATTTTCAATCTAATCGCACGTAGATATTAAGGCTTAACTTAAATTCAAGTTTTTTAAAAAAAAGAGACTAGACACAAACAACAACACACCTAGTGTTTCTCATAGTATTGTTACAATTGATTTTGAGGGTGAATTTATATCGGGTACATGCACATGTATGAAACATATGTGTGTGTGTGTGTGTGTGTGTGTGTTAATATATTTTATATTGCATTTAAGTTGATGTGTATGAGAAATATTTTACAAAATGGTAGAAAAAACTAAATATAGGTGTGTCAAGATGTTTGACATTGCTAAATTATTAGTCCATATTTTATTTTTGGTTGGAAGATGAACAAACGTGAATATTGTTTCATTTATAGGAAACTTAAATTAGATGTCAAGATACATAATTTCATGGTTCTTAAATAATAGAGTATACTTGTTGTGGATGAAAAATTAATGGGTAGAGAAATCGCAATGTCTAAAAACATTGTTTCATTGAAAGGTCATACATGTAGATACATAAATACAAACACACAAACACATAAAACTTACACATATATATATAAAATTACACATGTGTGTCTCTGTGTGTTCATGTAAATATGTTTATACGCGTGTGTGACTAGGGAAATGATCTCAATATATACTAACAAAATTTCTTTGTAAGGTCACGAAAATATATATTTTTAAAGATGATTGATATTGATTTAATAGTGATCCATACTTGTTTTATTCGAAAATGAATCGTTATAGATATATATGGTTGCATCTACTTTTTTAGATATAGGGTAAAAAAGGGGTTTTCCTAGGAACTTGCCTTGATTACAAAAAAAGGATCAAACATCCAAATATTTTTTTATTAGATAAGGTAAGAAATTGGTTTTAAGGGGACCAAAAACCCACAGAGATACAAAGGAGAAAAAGATATAATAGTGAAGAATTAAAGAGACTACCTCTACTAGGAACCGAAAGAGATAGCCAAAGCACCAATGCAAATGAAACACAAAACCTTTGCAACACAAGGAAGGCCAGGTCAAAGAGACTTCAACCCAAAAGAATTAGGAAGTTAGGGAAAATTTTTGTAAACTTGCAAATATTCAATTTTTATAAATTAGAAATGGCGAATATTTACGAGTTGACTTCCACCCGCATTCGCCAAAAACATGTAGCTAATAGATCCTTTGTATGGGCCAGTTCACATACTCTTTACACATATAAATTAACTTATGCATGTAATTTCTCAATGTTTCAATCAACCTCGTGAACATATTTTCCAAAGATTATTACTTTACACATTGCCTAGGTATAATACTTATACAACCATCCAATCTCTGCGCCAGCTTATACTTCAAGATCTTCTTCCTAACCCAATCCATCCAACCTCTACTGCTCCGCCATTCAAAATCCAAGCTTTGGTGCCCCACATGAATCCATCGAGCCTATATCCGTCTACCCGAAATACGTCCAATTGCAATCCAACCGCAAGCATCTAACTAAAATCCATCGAAATTCAATTTCTCTAACCCCAATTTTTCCAAATTTGTCTTATCCAAGTCCAACCGCAATCCATCCAATGACGCGCACTCTAAATTGGAAAATTTTATATAAATATGAATCGTAGCATTTAGAATCTAGTTTCTAAAATACTAATTTTTTTAAAAACGGACAAGTTTAGCTATATTAAACACTTAAAATTATATGACTTAGTTTTTTTTTTTTTTAAAACTTATAAGATTGTAGTCCGTTTGCCCGCATTTTGGATGACCAAATCTTGTTATTTTTTTTTCCTTTGGTGAAACGTTAGATGTAGTTGTCTATCTTGGGATGGATTTTATTTTGTATTTTTTTAGCAATATTTTTTTATGATTTTTTCCATGAAAGTGGTCTAAAATATTTAGAAAACGGAGCTTTTCCGTTTGCCCACCATAACTATATCAAAAAATATAAATCAAATATATATATTTTTAACGTGTATAGAATTTGTCCACACTTGGGATGGTATAAGTTTTATCATATTTTGATAAGCAAAACAAAAGTTACAGTCTTAAACATAGACATGAACATTCACGGGAAAAAATGTCTTAAAGACCTATTGTTAGTAAAAAATTATAAAATGATATTTATCTTATTCTATTCACTTTAAAATCAATATTTCTACGAAGCTAAGAGTCTCCCCTACGCGATGGCACCATTTTTGTGAAATGTTTTCAGTTTTTTAGCATGGTTCAAGTCTTTGGAAGAGCATATTTGAGGTTTTTTGACCTTTTACACTTCATAATGACCTTCCATAGCTTTGGTTGGGGAAAAACAAAGATTTTCGAGGCTTAGGTTCGGTAGATAGATCCGATCGCGGTTTATAAAGCGCGATCATGGTTTTTTTAACACAAACCATGTGCGCTTTTTATAAACCACGATCACAGTTTATAAAGCATGCTCGCGTGGTTCATAAATCATATTTACACACATCCCAATGTCTAATTACCATGTGATTTTTACTCTCTGACCTTACCGTATGAATTACTATGAAATTCTATCTTTTTCTACATGTTTTTCTTATCACCGGAAGCAAAACATCATGGGAGACAAAAATGAAGTCAAAAAAGGAATTCATTAAGTAAAAAAACACCAAACGAATTAGAGGCCAACAAAATTCAAAATGTTGAGCAAATGCGAAACTTCGTGAATCAAGAAGAGGTTCATCTTCAACCCCAACTATTGTAAGTAATGAAGAACCAAGTAATGTTTCTACTATCAATGTTGAAGTTGAATTAAATACTCATGATGAAGATGTTTTTACTTTCAATGTTGAAGAAGAATTAAATACTCATGATGTAGCAAATGTTGAAATTGAAGGAGACAATGAAAATGTGAATAAGAAAATTCATGTTGAAACTGTAGATAAGAAAAATTTGACAAAAACACCTCCTAGGATTTTACGTAAGAAACCTAATTTTTTATTGAAATTGATGAAAACATTTTGAAACCAATGTCTCAAAACTTTCAATCAACAAAATCGGAAGAAAAGCCACTGAAATTTGGGATAATCATTTTGAAATTTTAAATGATTCCCAAAGATGTCAATTGTTGGTTAGTTTGATGAAATTGATTAAAATGAGACCTACATTAAACACCTTAGGATTGAAAACATCTAATATACGTGGTCAAACCTCTACAATTGTTGAAAACCTTCATGATGCATATCACATTGTTGGTGTCAAGAGATGCACTAGGGATAGTAATATTGTGTGTCGTGTACTTGCTACTAGTGTTGTAAGTGAATCAATAAAAAAACAACGTTTGATTACGCAAACAAGTCGAATGTTGCAAGTTAATCAAAAAACTCTAATGAAAGCAATTGAAAGACGTAATATCCTTCAATCACTCAATAATGCCGATTTTTGGGCATTTTCTGCTAGAGCACCGCGTAAGGACAAAAATAATTTTGATGCTATAAGAGAAGTTGTTATTAAATTTTGGCATGATAACACTAGAGTTTCACCTAATACAAGAGATGTTATAAAATGGAGAGTTGGTTCTACTAATCGTGAACCACATCCAAAGCATTTCTTAGATATGACTCAAACTCAATTTTTTCATAAGTTTGAACAAGAGAATCTAGAAATTAAAATTAGTCAACGTTTTTTTGAAATGTTGAAACCATTCTATGTGAAAATCAACCACGCTCACACCACTTTGTTGTAGGCAACATGTTGAATTTGCGATGCATTATGCTAAATTTTTACGTATTCATTCTAATTTTCATTCTGAAACTATGTTATCGAATGTGGTGTTCAAGTTCCACCAATATCTTCCAGGGATTTCATTCTACTATATTTTGTGAAAAAAAGTTGACAATTTTTTTATAGTCAAGATTGTTTAGATGGAAGTTGTAGTACATGCGGTGGATTACCTAAATTGGAAAGTTACATCCATGAGCAAATTGAAGGTACAATAGGACATAATTTAGTTGAGTTTGATAAATATAAATCAGTTGCATACTAGTTGAAAGATGGAAAAGAGTCTAAACGGTGTGAGCTAGTTATAGAACAAATGCCCGTTTTCTAATTTTTGAGAAAATTTAAGGATGAAATTGTTTATGAGTATGCGAGGCATACACATAGAGCTCGATGGTTGGATGAATAGTTAAAGCTATGCAAAGACACATTTCCTATTGGTACTATTGTTTCAGTGGTCGATTTTGTAGAGAATTACACATTGCAACCACAAATGGAGGTTCAATCACAATATTACAACTCAATACAAGTTGCCATTTTTATGCATATAGAATTTCTACATTCTCCTAACAGTACAAAGAATGATCAATTTTTTTAAGAGAGTACCACTTTTATATCAGTGATGATCGTACTCATTCTATTGAATTTGTGCAAGGGTGTTTCCAGTTATTTTATGGAAACTTGTCTGATAGGGACATCCACTTCAAACAACATTATATATGGTCAGATAATTACACGTCTCAGTTTAAGAATGCACGAATGTTTTATTGGATGAGCAGAATGCACGTCAAGATGGGTGTGCAACATATTTGGAGTTTCACTGAGGCTGGACATGGAAAAGGAGAGCATGATGGTGTAGGGGCATGTGTGAAAAGAGCTCTTGCAAGAGAAGAGTTGAAGTACAAAGATGGTGCTAAATTAAAAGATGCAAAGAGCATAGTGGAATGGTGTACTGACAACATGGCCCGAGGTTCTCAAGAAAATTCCATAGTTCACAGATATTTTTGGTTGATAGAGGAACAACAAATTGCTAACTACGAGGATTGTATGACACTCACTGGGTCCAGTGATATGCACTCATTTTGTAGCTCAGATGCTACTTCGTGGGCCGTATGGACAAGAAAGTTGACATGTTTTTGTGCATCTTGTATCAAATTTTTCACTGCTTGAGTGTGATTCACAAGAATGGGTGGAAGGATGGATTTGTAGGCCTCTAACTCCGCTTCCTAGTTATCAACCTCCACAAGCATTACAACTTGTTTCTGCAGATGAAGTTGCAACATCCAAGGACTTTGACGAAATTTTGATTTTGGTGTAACAAGGTATTTATGGTTATTTATTTAATTTTTGTATTGAGTTATGTCCATTGAAATTTTAATATGTAATTTAAATTTGAGTTGTTCAACCTTTGTTTTTTTGGGACATGTGTTTGCAAAAGAATTGCGACAAGAAGACAATGAAGAAGGAATAGAACTATTTCTTATGTCATTGCATCGAGGAAAGAAAGAAGTTGACTTCTCCTATTATAGATGGTGAAGATATTGAGTATCCTATAGGGTCAGTGGTAGTTACTAGAACTTGGCTTCGATGGTATCCATTAAAAAACTCCTCTGTTTGGGTGTTTGAAGACTTTGAGACACACAGAAAATACTCTTATATTCACATCTAGTTCTAGCGACAAATATTCAGCTGTATAGATATCGAGGAAGGCCTAATAACAAGATTCTTTGAAGGTTCGAGAGTCAGATCATGAAGCAATCTTGTCTGCTATTCAGAGTAGATCCGATCCTGATGGTTCATTGGAATGAATTTACAATGCTCATGTCTGGTATATATAATTTCTTTTCAATATATATATAAATTTTTAGTTTAAAGATCTAGATTTAAGTTTGAATATATTTTATTTTAAATTTGTGTATTTTGTATATATAGATAGTATATGGTTTTGATTTGAAACTTAAATTTTTTGACTAACACTTTTATGTTTAGGTTAGTGGTGCCAAAAAAGCTTCCACCTTCACGTGGTTGCACTATTAGTAGAGAATTTTAAATTCTCAAAGCTAAGAGAAGCTTTCATTGTTTGAAAAAGTTGTAAATTTTGAAAAATTGTAAATTTGAAAAGTTGTAAAAAAATTTTGAAAATGTTGTAAATTTTGAAAATGAAAAGTTGTAAATTTTGAAAAGTTGTAAATTTTGAAAATTTGTGCAATTTTGAAAAAAATGAGAGAGGATAAGAGGGTGAAAATGTTGTAAATTTTGAAAAAGTAAACCATTTAAAAAATGATATTTGGTCTCGTGGCTCTTAATACGCCCAAAAGTAGTTGTAAATTTTCACGAAAAACACCGCCCTTTTAAATTCACCTAGAAAATGTTGTAAATTTTTGACCCACCATTTGCAAAATATAGCTCCTGAAAACCAAGTGTTTACAAGACTATTTCATGCGTTTGCAAACAATGGCACCATCACCAAAATGGAAGGAAAAAATCCAAGAGAGATATTGTAGAGGGTCCTATGCCGAGGTGTTGGATCGATGAGCCGTCTCTAGGTGCCACAAAGTCTTAAATAGTCACCATCGAATTTGAACGATATTTTGGTCTCAAGGCTCTTAAGGGACTACGCCCAACGAAGTAGCCTTGCCGAAGCAACGACCTTGTCATGCACCAAAACACGCCTCCTCTAGTGTTCACCTCTACCCACCTGGATGTGCCAAGCACAGCGTGCTGGGTTCGGTACCACACATCCCGAGGCATGACTTCTCACTCCTCACCTCCTTTCATTTCCTAGGACTCAAAACATTCAATGTCACTTGTTTACCTTCCATCTCTCTTGTTCTCTTTGGACTTGCCTCTGTCCTCTTAGACCTACTTCATCACTATCCTTGCTTTTCTCTCTTGAGCTATGTTGTTGTGGTGATCTCTCTCCATCCTCTGTTGCCCAGCTATGTGCTTACATGCTCATTATTTTTGCATTGTAATAGGATTCTTCATCACATATCACTAGACACAGAATTAGGAGTATAAGTAAATCATCAAACAATTAAGGGAACACATGTGTGAGGACCTTTTATTCATAAGTGCCATCATTGATTGCATGAGATTAATCATCTCTACCTCAAATTGAAGCAATGTCTCCCATCTAAAACTTCAACCCCCTAGTCCAACAAGCAAGATCAAGCATTCATACTACAAAGAAGGACATGTGACCATTGGGTGAGCATGATCCTTGAAAAAGGGAACATGATCTATTTCTTGAGATTATCTCTTTGTTTAGATTGTTCTTGGTCATATTTTTGAAAATCAATAGGAATAGAGTTGAGATCAAGAAAGAGAAATTCCATTGGGAAAATAATCTCCCATTTGTGAGTGAGATGAATAATTTTGATTCTCATTCCTTGGTGAGCTCAGGTGTGTTTTCATCTACTCAGAGAACTTGTATGACATTTTGTCCCATACCATCACCTAGAGGTTTGATGCTCTAAAAGAAGCCATTTCTGATTTTGAATCCCATGAGGAGAATGTATCAAAATTTTTGGAAGATCTTGGCACAAGAATGCATGAGCTTGGTACTCCTCTCAGGGAGAATAATTCCACATGAAGAATCTTCAGGATTCAAATTTTAAGAATTGGTTCAGGAAAATATTTGTGACCCTTTCCTTCAATAGTCAATACTTTAGTTCAGCCCTTGTAGAGATCATAGGTTATATCTCTAGAATCCTATGAAGAGTTAAATGAAAAATATTTTAGTCAATGTGGAAATATCAATGCCATTCCTGAGAATTGACTCAACACATTGGAGCATGTGAACATCTTGGAAGATGAGAAAGTTTCATTTGTAGTTTCCAGATTCAACAAGATGGTCTATGGAAAAGCCTCATCATTCAAGATCTTCCGCGGAGGAAGACATGAGTTGATTCTTCATTAGAGGAGGATTCTTCATGTGATGGGTGGAACCTAAGAATACTAATAAGGGCTTACTATCAAATTTTTACCCTTTTCAACTTGGGACATCAAAATGCACCACCACATGAAATCTCTCCCTTTCGTCACTTAAGGCTTGTAACATTCTCACTAGGTATTCAATTCCTCAGCACCCCAACTTGATTATGTTTCCCCCTCTCATGAATACTTAACCCCTTCTCACATTATCACCCCTTTAAGTCCCTTTGTCACTTAAGGCTTGTAACCCTACCCTATCATGCCATGTAACCCGGGTTAATCCAGAATGGTCAAGGATGAGTTAGAAGGTGAGTTAGCTAGGTTAATGTTAAGAGGTGAGTATAAACATACACTTAGCCATTTTTTAATCCCTTTTTAATATTTCCTTTTCCTTCATTGCTGCTAGTATTTAGTTATGCTACTAAATTTTCAAGAAACCCTATTGCAAAAATCACATTTTTGCTCATATCTCCTTCATTTTTGCTCCATTTCCCTAATTTTCTCGTAACTTCTACTCATGAACTCCTTGAAGATGATCTAAAAATATTTTCCATTGGTACCCTAATTTTTTATAGCATCCCATTTAAAATTTTAGAGAAAAAAATTTCCTTTTTAGATCCTTGCAATTCTAGAGATCGAAAACACTTGAAATTTGAAGCAGGAAACCATATGAAAATACCTAATCTAATGAAAAATTTCATCTCAATCCAAATACAAGAATACATGATTAAATATTTAAATCAAACATGTACATATCAGAGAACTAATTTAAATGGTTATGAAAACATACATAGAAGGATATCATACATGTAATGAAATCAAATCAAACATATATAGTTCAAATTTATCGTTATGAAAACCAACACACATGGATATATAAGAATCAAACAAAGTGTGCTCTAGACTGCACGTCTCTAAAAATATATACATAAGTTCATAATGTATGTGTACATCTCAAACTAAGTGTGTCATAATGTACATATGGGACCACATGCGGTCACAAAAGGCTATATATATACAATGGACTATATGAAGAAACATGTTCACTAGGACCAGATGGCCCATATATATATCTATGTACATCCAGGTGGACTATGAATCTACTCATGAAACATCTTCCCTCTCTTTTCGCCCTACTAGAAGTAGCACGTCCATGACCTGGGATGTAGTGGAGGGAGATGCCACTACGGATTTCATCCATGTGGTCCTAGGTGTCTCTAAGCATGCCTGCAACCTAACCTACACATTCATAAACAACAAGTTTTTAACACCCAAAATTTTAAAATACATTCAAAATTTAGAAACTTGTACAATTTAGTTAAAATGCATGTGAAATCTTACCGCAATGTCATGATCCCTATCAATTTGTTGTTGACACATCGCAGGGACAACAATAGACTCACGAGGGGTAAGCTACATACAAATAATTAATTTTCAAATTAAATATTTCACATATACATACAAAATTTGATATTGTAGATTTAAGTAATAAGAAATAATGAACCTCCAAAATTTAACAAATTTGAAAAATTGTACCTCAGTTAGTGGATCTGCAGATGCTATGGCAGTATCTACAGCAGCCTCCACAGTCTGCATATATGGAGGAGTCTCTCTAGCAGTCATAAGCTATACAAAAAACATGTACAAATCAATATTAAAATCTACATGACTGTGCACCACATAACAGAGGTCCAAAGCATGTAATCCACGTGAACTTCTAGTAATTAGAAACAAAGTGTAAAGAGATTTACTAACCTACATAAAACTCATGTGAGGCGTGCCAGTAGCCTCAGTTCCCAGAGCAGATGATGACCCGCCAGATCCTGTGTATAAAAGAGAAACATATTAATATGTACAACATACACGTGAAACATTATAATAATAATCTAGTGCAATCAAATGAAATTAAAAATGTAAGTTTGTACAACTTGAAACTTACGTTTGAAACACGCCCAACTATAGTAGCTAGCATGTCGATGCCGATGTTTCCTTCACCGGCTCTTGCTATTTAAAATAAAATAAAAAATTAGTTTTTTACATGTATGTACATGACGTATAATCAATATATATATATATATATATATATCAAACATGTGAATTAAACTATCTATATATATATATATTTATATTTATTTGAAATTTACCTTGAAAGACCAATATCAAATTGAAAGACCAATATCAAGCACCAGTTCCAAAAACATTCCCAACATCTCATCTATAGAAAATAAATCCTGTGAACCAGCAAATGATGTCTCACCCGCAGTGCATATGGCACCACATGATCCACAGTGGTGTGGTGCGCTAGAATCGCCTCCACCAACATCACCAGATGCAATCTGGTCACTATGTTGGGTCAGAGTGTTAGTGAGCTCCCTCAATGCATGTAATGTATCAATCTCCACAACCTCCTTCACTGTAGGAGGGATAACTAAAGGCAATGGGGTTTTGGGGCATGGGGGATCCTAGGTTGACCTATGCGTGCACTAGGTCTACTCATGCAGAGCCACCTCCTCGACCAAAAAAGTCAGAAAAGTCAAAATAATTCGGGACCTCATTGAGCACGAACTCGCAATATAATTTCTTCAAAAAATAAAGAGGAACCTCATTGTTGTTGCATGGTGGATAATCAAAAACCATCCACCATCAATCCCAAAAAAAATTTTTGATTCTGTCATCATGGCACCAATGGATTGGGAACCGTTTACAAGTAACTGTGGGGGGGGGCATTGGTTCTAGGGTCGGTAAATAATGCACAAATGAGGTCTTTTCCAATTTTTTTGTCTTTTACGGCCACATGGGATAGTTTATCCGCATACCACCACCTACAGTCACCTCTAAAGGTATTCCATCTATGTATTTGGTTGGTTGACTCGACTTCACCAATCAATGTTTGCAATGTATTGGCTAAAGTCATGCGGGATGGATTTGTAGCATGATTTTGTCTTATAGTCTGAATTAGGTTCTCAATGACAATTTTATTTTCTCGGATTCTTCCAATGATATTATCTTGTGTTCCTGTTGGCTCAGTGGGGATAGAAGGAGCCACAGAGGGATCTATGTTTGGAGGAGGGTTTTGAGGAATGTTCGAGGGTTTTGAGGAATGTTCGGTGGGTTTTGAGGAATGTTTTGACGGTTTGCATGATTTCGAGCTTGCCGACCAACTGATAAAACAAGAAAATTGTATACATAAACAAACATTTCAAAAAACCCATGAAAATGTAAAAAAAAACCTAAAATGCAAAAAAATGATTAAAATCGGGGCTTACCTCCTCGTCTTGGTGGCATGGTTGAATCTATCACTATCCAGAAGTCCGATGAGCAATTTTGAGGTGGTATTCAAAGCTCGAGTGAAAAATGTCTAGGAAAAATCATGGTTTGAAATGAAAAATGGGGAAACAAAGAACTAGTCAAGACCATAGATTTAGGAGAGAACTAGACATCAAGGATCTATTCAATACCATAGATCAAGGAAAGAACTAGTCAATACCATGGACCAAGGAAATAACTATACCTAAGAACTAGATAATATCTCCTAATATCTAAATAAGATAAAAGAAATATCCACACACATAAGTGGGTGAGGATAAATACATTAAAGGTAAATAAAGTACCTAGGTGAACATGAGCTAAGGTAAATACCTACTCTAACATTTTTATATTAATTTATTGTACTTTTCATAAAACTTAGTATTTATTCTTTGCTTTGTTTTATGTTCATTTAGTGGTATTAATAATATAAATAACTATTTCTTCACTTTTAACGAAGAAATTTCTCAAACACCTTTAAACAAATGTTTTTCGAGATGATCCTTTTGGTTTTAATGAAACTAATATTTTTCGAGATGATCCGATTGATGAAAACATTTGTTCCCTTGATGACATCAAACTAGGAGAAGATTCATCAAATTCTCATCCAACACCAACATCATAGGAAAATTCTACTATTTTTATTTATAGAAAAAAGAGATGAGAGGATCATGATATTCTTGATGATAACCCAAATGCACAAGTTTCGTCAAGAAAGTAAAAAAAATCTATAAGAAGAAAGAGGACAAACTAGACAATAGGAAGGACTTTCAAGTTCAACTAGGTAGCCAAATATCCTTTTATTGAACCTATGGAGCCTAAAATGGTAATGATATTCCAACTTAATTTTGATGTAAAATATGTAGTTGGAAACAAGGGAAAGATCACTATAATGCAACTCAAACTAGACACCATTGAAAAACACTATGGGAAAATATATATTTCCCAAAAGCAAAAGGATGGGCATAGTAAGATCTCATAAATGGAAAAATGCAAAAGACTACTTGCATGTAAAGTATGCAGAAGAGTATGAAAAGAAAAAAATATTTGAAAAATCTAAATGAAAAAGGTGACACAATTGTAGAAAAATTAAGCAAAGATATGGAGACTGAAAATGCATGCCAAAAGTATTCAATTTGCTACTATATTCCATATATTGAAAAAGGGAAGACCCATTTCAAATTTCTCAGATAATAAAATTTTGTATTAGGTTATTGGCTTACAAAATGTTCCACAATCACATTGGTCAGATAGTAGTGGCTGGGAAATTAAAAAATGTCTTTCTCTGGTGGAAAAGGAGGATTTGAAAGAGGCTATTAAAAATGCAAAGTTTATTTCCTTTCAATTGATGAGGTTACAAGAAGTTGGAAAATACTTCATGGGTTTGTATTCATGTATACACTTTTTCAAATGAAGTAAGAAATCCCCATCTCTTAGTTGTTCATAAAATGAGTGAAAATTGTAATTCTAAAAACATTTACAAATTGGTGGTGTCAATTTTGAAGGATATTACAAGTATGGATGATTTTTCCATTGCAACAAAGTTAGTTTTGTTGGAACTGATGGTGTAGTTGTAATGCAAAGGGGGAAATGTGTCTCTTGAAACACTACAAACAATTTTTTCCCCTTATATGATTTCAATTCATTGCATGGATCATAGAATGAATCTTGCCTATATAAAATTGTGAGCACATTTGAAAGTGTTTCCAAAGTGGAGGAGCTGATCCATGATTTGCATGCATATTATTCAAGTAGTCCAAAGATATTTTTAGAATTTCAAAAATTTCAATTGGATTGACAGATGGGAAAAACTTCTCAAATATGTAGATACTAGATGGATTTCAATGTATGAGCCTGCTTGTAGAATATTAAATAATATCCTTCATTGATAGGTTTTATGTATAAATACCACAGGAAGTAGATAAAGCTAAATATTTTTGTATCGTCTAAAAGATATTGAAACTTTACTTACAATATGTGGTATTTTTCGAATTTTGAATGAGCTAAATGTTTTGATGAAGCATGTGCAAGAGAGTGCATCTACATAACAGAATTCATACGATTGAGAAAACATGTGTGCATGAGTCTAGATAATTTATATTTGTTAAATGGAAGTTTTTGGGGACCTATTTTTAAAATTTGGAATGCATTAACAGACCTTAAGAATCCAAGTTGCTACTTAAAATTCAATATAAATGATCATCTGATGTATAACAGCTCATGGGAAAGAGATACCACTTCATACTTTTTAGAGAAGAGTAGATTTGGTTGGGTCAAAGATGGAAGAAGTAAGAGTGACACACAATTTATATGAAACAATATTATGTGACACTCAAAATAAATTAAAAATATTTCTCAATATTTATCTACAAAGATCCATGAATGATTCAAAAAGATAAATTACTTAAAGCAATGGGATTTGTTAATCCACAATTTTGGAATATAGCTGGAGGTATACTTGAAACATCCATCAATACTTTATTTATAAAATACATGACTAGTCTAATGGAACATTTTTGTAAGCATGAAGAGATAAAAAAGTTGTTTTTGAAGGTATTTTACAAAATAAGTTACTGAGTTCTCAATCACAACATTTTTCCACCACTATGCTAGAATGAATTTCGGTTTTTGGATGAGCCAAATGAAAATGGTTCCATTAGAAGACTTTGGAAGAATATTTATTCAAGTAGTATTTTGTGAGAGGATTTGAGCAAGTATTTTTAGCTATATGAACTTTTTCAAACTATGATTCTGGGATCTGTTGAAGATGAGAGGGTATTCAGTGCATTGTCCTTTGTAAAATCAAAAGTTTGTAATAGATTGGATAGAAATTTAGAAAGTTTTCTAAGATTGTATGTATCCAAGTTACTCTATGGAAACTTTTCCTTATGAGAGAGCACTTGCATTATGGAATTCACTCATAGAAATAAGAGGATTTAGTAACATTTTGATTGATCCAGGGGATCCGAACACATCCACCGAACACGCTACCAATTCAGTAGAATTCTAGGACACAAATGAATGGGTTTCTCTAGGACTGTTTCAATTTCCATAGTTCTAATTTCTTGTATACATTCTTGATGCTATTGACAATGATTTGATATATTGATATATTTCATATTGATTAATGATAATCAACTGGTCTTAATAGACTTGTGTTGTTTTACTTGTAAAAAATTCATTTTTTATATTTTGTTTTATTATTGAAATAAAGACAATGATTTATTTAGATCCATCTGTGTGATTATTGATTAATATTTTATCTCTACATGAAACATAAATCCTTTCAAACAAACACACACTAAACGTCTTAAACCATGCTTTACATCTCCAAATAGTAACATAAAAAACATTCACAATAAAGCAAAAATCCAATTACAAGTTTGCATATTAAATTGTTGAAAACTTTCAATAAATGTGATACAATAGTAAATATAGTTCCAATTCAAAATTAGTCTTGTATTCATTCTAACAAGAGGTGGATTACTTTATGAAGACATACATGTTTTCATAAAGCATTGTCAACCAATACAATTACAAAATGATGGGTTGTCAATTAATTTCAAAGCTTTCCAGGAAATTTCTATCATATAAGAACACATTATGAGGGAATCCTCTTTTCTACCTATGATTCTAAATCATAGTTTTCCTTATGTCTACCACACGGAATAAAAAAAAAAAAATTGGTTGGCCACTATCTTTTAATTCCTACGCCAATGTCGAATTGTGACAACACACCTATCACATGGTGAAACTAACTAATTTTTCCAATTTTTTTTATAGGAAGCTGATATTTTTCTTACAAAATAGGTGAGTTTTCTAAGTTTGTAAAAGTGCTCTTTGATAAAACTCCCTATGCTACAAATCCTACATTGCACTATTGATATTTTGAAGAATATTGTGCTCCTCCCTCGCAACATCTCCTAATGACAAAAGTGATGGATCAACATCTGTCTTTTCCTTTCAAGTAAGATATATGGATCCATCTTATGCTCCTTGATTATCCTTTCAATGTATTATTTTTTTATTTAATAATAATTTTTTTCCTTCAACTATATAAATGCATTCAAGCTTTTATGGGCATTCTTCAAATGTGCATCAAATACAACTACTTCTTTCTTTAAATTTTCATATTTTTCCTAAAAATAAAATAGAAATGTATTAGTCTATTAGATAAGTCTAAATAATTTATTTCAATGCTCATAATATCATGATTTTACATGTAAAAGATGACCTACCACAACTTTCTCTTTTTTACATTTACAATTAAAACATTACTTTTGTCTCTAGCCCATTTGTTGTAGTATGTCCTAGGATTCAACATTAAGATTCTCCAACCTATTTTAACATTATATCTAAAATATCATCATCATAATCATTATTATACAAAATTGTGCCTGATTGAGCTTTGTTTAGCAAAATGTCAAGCCTTTCTAGTTTGGCTCTCTATGATAGTGAACAATGAATGCCTTTGAGCATGATTATGGTATCAAGTATTTATTTCTTTGATCAAAATTTTGGCCCTTCTCTCCCAAGTGCACACTATTCCACATCAGACATAACAACTTCCTAAATTGTGGCCCCATACTATCTGATATCAAATTTTAAAAAAATATGTCTTTGATCATTTGTGAGTGGAATTTTTACTTGGTGAGGAGGAGATTCTCTTATTTCATGGACATCTTGTTGCACTTGTGGTTGAGGAGGTGGAGTAGATTGTATCATACCATGGGTGTCAAAATAGTTACCCTTCTCTGCATCACCACTATCAAAGCCCAAAAAATCATCATCGAGCTTGATCTGGTTCAAAATAAGGTACCCATTGTATTGAAGACACCACCTAGTGAAAAACCTAGAAATTATGAGGTTATTGGATGAATTGTTCCTGTGAGAGTCGACATGAAACCTTATATTCTTTCCTATAAATTTTCTTTTTGTTTGTATAGTGCATGTCGGTGGTATCAAAGGCATTTTTGAATATGTTGTGAAGGTCTATTAACTGCAAGAAGAAAAACTAAAAGTATTAAAAAATTAATCATTATACCCTTGTAAATACTAAATAAAATATTTGCAAGTAAACAAAATATGCTAAACATTATAAATTACCTTGCATGCTCGGAGATGTGACCATTTGACCTTGACACTGAGAATGAGTTTGATCTAGACCATCAAACTTGAACTTTTTGAAAATAAAAAATGTAGAAATATTAAAATATTTACCACTTACAAAATAGATAGCTTGTTTATGGTTCCTCCTAGTAGCTTAGTTATAAACAATAATATTTATACCTGTAGAAAATTGTGATGGGATAGGTGGTGGTAGTGGTGGAGCTATCGACCCCCTAGGTATTTTTGAAAGGAATCAAAGTGGGGTTGATTCTACTAAATCCATATCAGAATCACCTAGAGACCTCTCAAGGGGATTTACCCTGAGAATAGCCTCCTTATGAGATATTCCAGCTATAATTATTCTCTACAAAAGATAAAATTACTATTATTATTGCATTAAAAATAATTAATTGTTATAATGTTAAAATTAATTGTTACCTATTGTTCTTCAAGTGAAAGACCAATCATTTTGTCATTTATTACAGTCAAAATTTGTCATTCTAGCAATTGGTGGAAAGCTTCATGATAGAAAGCAAGTAGATAATTGGTAGAAGAAAACACAATCTTGGATTTATCAGATGCATTCATACTGCAAGGGCATTGTTGACATCTATTTTAATTTAATTGGAAAAATATGTGCACCAATCAAATTGTTTCCTTGCTAGTGTCCACAATATATATTGAACCACCCAAAATAATGTCTGGATCTATCTTCCCTGCGCAAAACAATCCTTGCTTAAATAGTGATATCATTACATGAAATAATTTTTTGTAACACCTTGTATAACAAGGCCTCTTTTGGAATGATTAACTGCAGTTGCAACAAGATACAAGAAAATTTAGATGCTTGGGAAATCAAGTAATATTAAGAAAACAAACAATTGAAAATAAAATTGAACTTACCATCAACTTTGCACATTGTAATGAGACTCCAATTTTTTTTTTCTTCATCAATTAGGACCGCCTTTGTAGTCACGGGCATCTAGTTTTGAAAAGGTAAGCTAGTTAATCAATGGAAGTCTGCAGGCTCCACATAGAATGAAAATGTATGATCCATCAAGGGAATGGAAAACTTTTTGTCATCCTAGTGTAAAGAATTGATCGGTAATCGAGGAGGTTAGTATATGTTTCTAATTGGGAATATGTGACAAGCCCCATGAATTGTGTTTTTTCATCCATTCCTTAGGTGTGTCTTTGAGTTTTATCAGTGTTGTAATTTGAGGGCACATGAGATTTTTGTACTAGAATTTGGAGGCAGGAGTAACCGTGGTGCTAGCCATTGTTGAAAGCTTTGGAAATTGGTGTAAAGTTATAGGAGAGGGAGGGGAAATATTATAGGTGCATGTTGGTTCGGTAGAAAATTGGAGAGCGTTGTAGATTTGTAAAATTTTATGGAAAAAATAAAGAAATGAACCTCGTAGGGCTATATAAAGGACTCAAGTTTACGACATCAAACTCGTGGTGACAAATGATTGCTGGAGAATTTTAAGGCAACACATGTCCTGGGATTGTGTGTATTTTTACCATCCAACTCCAGGCAACAAATGATCAACTCTCATGGACCGTCTAAGAGGAAAAAGGCTGCCAATATATTGGGTCATCCAACAGAAAATGATGATCATCTAACGTGACCCATCTAATAGGAAAAGGATGACCATCTAGATAGTAAAGGGTCCAAACATATAGCTAGTAGATATTTTTGAGACGAGCATCTATTAGAAGAAGGGGGAACATCCAATGGGAAAATTCCAACAAGAAAAAATGGACATCCAAGACCAAACCAGTAAAGAGATGAATGTCCAAGAAAGGAAAGGCAATGCCTAACTTGACCCGTCCCAACAAGAAAGGGATAGATAAGAGACGCGTTTGTATGATAGACTCTAAAGTGGATGATAGATGTCCAACATCCATCCAACTATATGAAACCATGAAAAAAATGGGCTACCAAATTACCTTTGCCACGAATCATTTTTTCAGATATTTGCCATTATTTCAAATTCGATTTTGGAGATTCACCACCCATTTTATAGTAATTGTTTGGAGATAGGTCTTAAAATGAACCACACAAGAAGACCCCGAGAACAACTCCATGTAACTCGAGCAGCCCGAGTTGATTTTTTTGGTTGGAACATGGTCCACCCATCCCCATAATCCTTAGGATTCACTAACCCCTTCTTCTCCCCAATAGCGCCCCATCTTCTTTCCAAAGAAACACTACCAAATTCCCCTCGACCTTATCTCCCGTCAACCTATACTCCACCTTGTTGTTCACCATCACCTATCAAAATGAGGACTCCTAACCAGAAATGGTGGGATTAAAAATTTGAAACATCCCGCTTGCTAGACATAGACCGACTCGACCAGTAACCCAAGGAACATGCACCGACATCACCGTAAGCCCACCGGATGAGCATATTATCACGCATGTTAGCGCCTGTTCCAAAATTTGAACCCATGACCTCTCGCTATGCTAGCGACCCCACCAACCACTACGCCACGCTGCTTTTTTGAGCATATTTGGAAAAAATCTGTTTGATATCATCTGCTAACTTACGTGATAGTTAGCCCGATCGCAGCGCACAACCCCACTTCCGCCAAAATGACGCTCACTCCATACATGCCTCGACACCAAATCGAGACACAACAGCATGGTTTCATCCTTCCTTTAAATGTCTCATTCTCCTCCTCAACATTAACTCCTCAACATATGAATCTTCCTCCTAGCTCATCATCCACTTGGGTGATCACACCGCAGGGGCTCCTCATCTTTACAACACATCTTTGACTTATATCTCACTCCTTCTACATTTTCTACGAAAAATAGATGATCTCTAGTTCAGTCACCTATTCCCATTTATCTTATGGGGAATTCAAAAGATTCTATTAGGTGATTCAACACATATGAGCATTGACTCACGGTGAGAAAAGACCAATCTGACCGGGCCCTCAGGCAAGGTCAATAGTGATCAACACCCCCATAGAGCAAGAAATCCCCGGAAAAACTTCAGTGCTCCTAGAATTCCAACGTAAAAGAGTAGGAGGCGAATCTAGACAAGGAGGTCCCGACATTTAAGAGCATATGAGATTCCCGGTTCCCATCGGTGGAGGCTTAGAGTTGCACTCCCGTAGAACCACGGCAACCCCGAATCACCTTTTGCATCTCTGATTCATCTTGGAAACATCCAAATATAACAATAAATAACACCGAGAGAAAATAAAAAACAAAACTACCGATGAAAATAACCCAACACAAGCCCAAATATAGCTTGAGAGTAGCACAAAAGTGGCCAAATCATCATACTAGAAACAAGCTATGTCCTCAAAAGCCGAAAGTTACGATATTTTAGGTCTAGATTTTCTCATCTATGACCGAGCTTTAGTAATCCTTTTTACCCATGGCTAAGGCCCAACACTCATGTTAAAAAAAATTGTCCATACTTATAAATGGGTTGTTACACAAAACAAAATGTGATGTACATGATGATATAAACCTTTTTCTAAAAGATATTAGTTCCAAGTATCTTTCCTCACCATATATTAGGACTTACATTTTTACATATGGTTTAAGATACACTTGTATTATACACTTATTTTTATAAGAAGCTAGAGATTATGAATGAAGTTAGATTCATAAGTTTATATTATATTGCATTTCTTTGTTTAAGGAGAACTATATTTTCTTATATTATTTTAATGATTCATAGTTATACACATGTAAGATTGTAATTGATAGTCTTGAGAATGTATTTAATTTTCATAGGTACATGTTCTAAAACTCTGACATGGTATCCAATTTTCTTTTAATATTTTCTTTAATGAATTAACAATGGAGATTTACAATAAAATTAGATACTCTATATTCAATTCTTCATGCACTTATTTATGTAACAATTCACTCTCTAGCTCCCTCTCGATGCTCTTTGCTAGTATTATCCTTCTTTAACATGCCTTGTATGTATCAATCACTCTTCCTATAGAATACGGCGAATGAATTAAATATAAATTTGCAAAGATTCATTAACCTGAAAATATTATCAACTATTTCATCCATCCATTTTTAGGTAATCACTCATAGGGAAATCTTCATTCGATAAAACTTTATATGATCATTTGGCCATCCCATAGACAAATAATATGCATCAATGTCTAAGCATTTGATTCTAATCATGTTGATGCTAATAGACATGGATAAGAATCCTTGATATTTACAAAGACACGATGTGTATAATTTCCATGGAAGATGAACGAAAAATAATCTTCAAGGTGAAAAATTAAAAAATATCCACAAACAACAAACCTTAAGAGATTGTGGAAAAAAGTTAACCTTTCGACTACATTATATCATTCATTCCGACGAAAATTGGTAAAAGATTATACAATGTCATTCCAAGATATAATTACTCTCCTAACTCAAACTCACGTTTATTGAAACAAGATTTTGATGAACTCAAATACTCCTACATCACATCTTATTATGCCTAGAGGCTTAAAACAGTGGCAGCAGGACTTTAATAGTGTGAATGGTTCATTTTTTGGGCAAATTAAAAACCGCTTGCCGATCTGTGAATTCACTGGAGGGAGTGGAAAATCGACATTGATGAGGAGAGCTCATTGAGCTGCGGCCGGGCTATTAATAGTGGCAGCCGTTATTCACACGATGCAAAACAGGTTGACAGGGAATGCTTGAAATTATTGACATCAGTGAATAGGGTGGGAAGGTCTCTTAGCAGATTTAGCAATTTGCAGCTCATTCCTAAAGAAATGAAAGATAATAGCCAAAAGTGCCGCCTGCTGTTTTTCTATCATCCAATCCGCGAGATACAAGAAGTAAGTATCGACTGTAAGAATAAAGACAAATAAATTTGTGTATTGCAAGGCGTTATCCTTAACAGAACAAGTGGAATGGAACAGATTTTTATTTTCAAAAAAGAACGAAGAAATTGTTTCTAGGTGTTGCAAGCAGCTGGATAGGCTCCAGCATGATCTGGGCTTCCAACTCATTTTTGTTGATTATTCAGAACGACACGAAGGCAAGAGCCCAGAGAACTACAATATGCAGGTTAATCGCCCTCTATAGTTCATTTTTCTATTTCTTGTTTCCTTTTGTTTTGGGAAATCTTTTTCCGTATCATGGTAAAATTACTGCTCGCAAGGATCTCTAACAAGTTCTGGTTTTCTATTTCAGAGGCAAGTGAACTCCCGAAATCACCTACGCAGATTAAAGATTAACATTATTTTTGGCCTATTTATATAACATTTGACATGAGATATAATATATCTTGGAATATATTTAGGGGTCTACGATAAAATATGTTTTCAATATTTGTTGGATATTAATTTTATTTTCCTTTACGTGATCCAGTAGAAAGACTAGAAACTACTTTTTCTACTAACATATTTATTTGTAGAATCAAATATAGACGCCTTGAGAACGATACCACTTGGCGTTTTTTACATAAATTTTCCAAGACAAGTATACTAGTTAAACAACAACAATGCATTATATATCATAGTTCAACAAAATGAATAAGTGGGATGACGCCATCTATTTTGTTTATATTGATGGAGGACATAATAAGGGGCAAAATATAACATAAATAATTTTCTTAAACTATAGTATTTAAATATCATGTAATGTAATTACAAGATAACTCCAAAAGTGCATTTTTTTATAGAACAGTAAATATGAAATGTCTCTATAATTATTTACTATTAGGTTATCTGATTTTGGGACTTTATCCCTTCCTCTTGGTTATCAGCGGGGAAAACACCAATCTTAAAATTTGTATTCCGGTTCACACAAATGAAAATGTAAATTCGAACTCCGGTGATGGTCGGCTCATCAGTGAGTAGAAGGAAGAAAGGGAACAATGAATCCCTTAAGATGAATCTTATATCCCATGGGAAGGGGTCCTAGGGATGAGCTCTTCCTTTTTGTTTTGTTGTTGTTTCGATTATAATTCTTGTATTCGATGTATTGTTTTTTTATTTCGGTGCCACCGGTAGAGGCAAATTCAGTTGTTCCTCGTTGATAAATATTTTTCTCCTTTTCGTATGGGGAAGGGTCCCCTTAACCCTCTTTTTTATCCATAATAAAAATAATAATATTACTATTAGGTTTGGGGATTGATTCTAAAATGGTATGGCTATTGTCAAGCCCATTTTCACCTTGTTCCTATGGAAAATTTTATGCGCTTTATTCTACTATTTAGGGACCTTTATATATCCAACAATCGATATTAGAATAATATTTTTGATGTGGTTATTATTATATACTATGGTTCTTATAATTGTTTATATCTATGTTATTCTTATCATTTTATTTACATTATGATTGTGTTGACTATGGAGTTTTAGAGCATTCTTTTGTATGTATTATCACATTTTGAGATTTTGGTATGTGATATTAGATAACTTTGATTTCTTACTTAGATAATTAAGGATGATGATGAAGTTGACATGAAATATGGATTAATGTGTATTGTGTTAAATGATGTAGAGGAATGTGTTTAATATTTATTTTGATTTTATTTATTTTATGATTGAATGAAACGTAATGTATTTTCAATAATAAATAAGTTCATTTCAATGTTTTATGTTAAGAAGATGCAAAAGATACTTTATTTTATTATGTAGTGAAATAGTATTACTCATGCTCCAAAGCATCAACAAATTTTCGAGGTAAGGACCGATCCATTAATAAAATATCTCACCTTTCCTTAGGTCCTCGTGACGGGTTTGTTGATCCTATGGTCCCTATTATTTACCCTTGTAACCTACGAAACTTGATAATATTTTATGATAATACTAACCATGTGAGTCAATACATTGTAAAATTTTAATGATGATATATGTTTAAACTATGTTAAGGTCTATTTTTATGTATGTTTGATTTTGTGCACCCTTAAAAAAAAGAAAAATTGGACCAAGAAAAAGAAAAATCAGGGGGCTATAAAAAGAAATTTTGGACCAAGGAAACCATTATGTGAACCTCTTGTGATTGAGAAATTTAATTATGAAATTTAAGACTTTAAACCGAGTTTTGGAAAGGTCTTGAGAGAGACAACCTCTTCTTCAAGAGGAAAATTAGGATTTACAAATAACGATGTTTATTTTAATAAAGCGAACTATAATTCTTCTTTTAGACTATGTGAAATTTCAGATTTTGCCAAATTTTGTATGGATGTGGGTGAGGTGCATGTTATTTTTGATATAAGTAGGTTGCCGTGTAGCCTTGTATGGGATTAGTATTGTGTGGAAAAAAAGTCTTTTTGTGGGTTTTTTGATGTTGGTTAAAAGTTTTCTATTTTTTAAAATCGAAGGTGGTGAAAGAAAGAAAAATATAGACTATGTTAGAGGAGAGAAAGTGCTGATTTTCATCTTTTGAATTGGTATTTTGTGGGTAGCTTGTGATAGGAAATTAAGAGTAGTGGAACAAATTCCTACGCTAATATTTGAGGAGAGATATTATGCAAAACTTTCAACATAGTAAAACAACATTCATGCATTCATAACAAAACACAAACACTAGATATATGTGGGGAAAATCCTTTCTAATAAAAAACCCCACACTCCAAAATCCCACTCAATGTATTTCAAATCTAATAACAAGATTACATACACTTGTAGAGCAAGTTTCTTACAAGAGTATCACTAGAAACAATTCTAGGAGGATTAAAACTCACTACACCAATTGATTCTCCAATCCTTCAATTTATAGACCTCCGATTATACGAGAAACCATCTATAGTTTACAAAACCATGTGCCAAACCTCTCATGAGGTGGATAGCATTAAAGAGCAAGATTTTGGTCTAAAATTAGGCTCCCACGTCCACAATATTCTCCCCTATTTTTGACCCTTACAGATGTCATAAAATCTATCATAATATCTCTAAAAATAGTCCTTCCATGATATACTATCATATGGGAATCTTTTGACAACTCCTATTTCTATTTTTAGAGCATAGACAATGTGAAACGGTTGTAGGAAAATCTTAAATGAATAAACCAAACAAGGTTGAGACACCTTATTTCCAACAATATCCGACTTGTCAAATACCTTGCAAGGGCCAAGGGAAAGATACCATCATGGATCAACTTCTAGGGGTCTGGAGGCCCATAGACTCGGAACACCACCTGAATTTTGCTATGCTCATGGGCTTAGTTAATGCATCTGCAACATTCACAACTGTCTCTACCTTTTCCAGCTTCACCCTTCCATCCTCGACCATATCTCTCACAAAGTGATACTGAACATCAATGTGTTTGGTCCTGGCATGAAAAGTCAGTTTCTTCGCAAGGAAGATTTTGCTTTGATCTGTCACAAGATATCAGAATCGCACCCTATTTTAATCCAATATTTGAACACAAACACTTCAGCCAAATGGATTCTTTACAAGCATGAGTAGCTCATGCTATGTACTCCTCCTCGAGGGACAAAGCGACCACAACTTGTCACTTGCTCATCCAACTAATTGTACCACCATTACGAGTAAACACATATTCACTAGTGGATCTTCTGCTATCGACATCACTAGCCCAATCTCGAATCCACAAAACCATGAATACGTAGGGAATGTTGATCTCCTCTTCCATGAAAACATATAGAGTACTCTGATGTACCCCGCAAATATCTGAAGACCCTCTTAACTGCATCCCAATGCACTCTTCCAGGATTAGACATAAAACAAGAAAGAACTCCCATAGCTTGGGCAATTTCTGGTCTCAGAGAGACCATAGCATACATTAAGCTTCCAACCGCACTGGGTAAGGAACTCTACTCATTTCTTCCATCTTCGATGAGGATGATGGACATTGCGAAATGGAGAGCTTCGCTTTCCAAAGTAACAGAACACAAAGTGGTTTACAATCCTACATGTTGAACGTTTGCATAAAAGAACAAACATACTTACTCGCGCCAAGCCATAGCTTTCTATTCTCACGATCTCTTCTAATCTCCATCCCATGTATGTGTTTTGCTTTGCACCAATATTTTTCATTTCAAATTTCAGAGAGATGAGATTTCAATTCTACAATAAAACCTTTTCCTTTCCTAATAAACAACATGTCATCGACATATAAAGTAATTACCAGGAAAAAATCACCATCGATTTAAAATATACACAAAGGTGATCGATTTAGACCGCACAAACCCCAAACTTAACACATATGAATCAAAATTCTGGTACCACATCCTAGACTTTGTTTAATGCCATACATGGATTTCTTTAACTTACAAACCATA
The DNA here is from genome assembly GCA_018340775.1 of Taxus wallichiana var. yunnanensis. NCBI lineage: Eukaryota > Viridiplantae > Streptophyta > Pinopsida > Cupressales > Taxaceae > Taxus > Taxus wallichiana. The sequence goes on along the minus strand of CM031233.1, from coordinate 206,284,299 downwards.
TTGCTATTACCTTTCACCATGTAGTGCTCGTTTGTGTCATAAAGATTTCTTCCTCCAAATCACCATGAAGGAAAGCAGTTTTCGCATCCATTTGTCAGTAATAGATAATAAAACCGAATGGATGTCATTTTAGCAACATGAGAGAATATCTCACCATAATCAATACCCTCAACTTGAGAGTAACCCTTTGCAACCAACCGTGCCTTATAATTTTCAACATTTCCATCTAAACCAATTTTTTTCTTAAACACCCATTTACATCCAAAAGTTTTCCAACCTTCGTGAAATGATACAAGGTCACATGTATCATTCTTTTTAAGGGCTACCATTTCTTCATCCATGGCTATATGCTAGGACTTTGCATCATTCATACCCAAAGCCTCTCAGACAGATCTCAGCGGTTCATCAATGTTAGTACTTCAAAGCAAATATACACTTCCAATCATCAAGAGAATACCCATACTTTTCGTGTGGTTGCCTTTTCCTTGTATACTTTCGAACAAGCTAAGGTGGAGATTCTTCCACTTCTTCCTCTTCTTCTTCCTCTTCTGAAGATTCAGAGCTTGGTGAGCTCTCCTCAACTTCTTGTCTATTTTGGGGTCTTGATTCAACTTTCTCAGGTGTAGAAGGAAGTTGAACCACATCCTTTTTTTGTTCATTTTCTTTATGTTGTTACGCTGAAAATTAATAGGGAAAGATTTAATCTCTCTAAAAATAACACTTCTAGAGTATATTACCTTTTGTGCAATAGGATCCCAAAGCTTGTATCCTTTCACACCATATCCATATCCGATGAAGATACATTTGACATCCTTAGAATCCAACTTTGTTCTCTTCTCCTTAGGCACATGTGCATATGCCTCACAGCCAAAAAAAACTCTTAGATGTCTAATTGAAGGCTTTTTCCCCGACCATGCCTCCATTGGCATTTTATCAACAAGAACTGATGTAGGAGATCTATTTATCAAATAGCAAGTAGTGGTAACAACTTCAGCCCAAAACCTCTTTTCTAGACTAGCTCCAATAAGCATGCTCCTAGCCTTCTCCATCAATGTTCTATTCATTCTTTCTCGTAACTCCATTCTACTCCGAGAGAATACAAAGTTGTCTTTTGTCTTTTAATCCCACAATGCATAAAAATCTAACAAAGTCTGGTACGTACTCATTGCCATTATCATATCTCAAACACTTAATTTTCTTCCTAGTTTGAGTTTCGACCATAGCCTTAAATTCCTTGAAATGACTAAAAACTTCATATTTACTCTTTAAAAAATATACCCATGTTCTCCTACTAAAATCATCAATGAAAGTAACATAATAAACTAATTTAGCAATAGAAGCAACCTTAACAGGACCAAATACATCCGAATGGATTAGATCCAAGATACATGAAGACTTATGAGTAGATGAGTAAAACTGAATGCGGTTCTGTTTTCCATAAATACAATGCTCACAGAAATCAAACTCCGAATGTAATCATTCAACCCCTCAATGACATTCTTATTTTTCGTGGATTTTAAACCCTTCTCTCCAATGTGGCTAGGCCTTTGGTGCCATAACATGGTCTTCTATGCAGTAACTTTAATTCGGTAGACAAATCACCCTTGGGTACCCGTAAGCCATGACCATCCACGGAGGAGAAAACCTCTCCTTTTTCAAAGAAATAGTTACTTAGCTTAGTTTTATTCGAAGTGCTATTGCACTCAACCGTGCATGCATCAAGTTGGTATAATGTACCCAATCTACTTCCTCTTACTATCACCATAGCACCTCTCACCATTTTCACACCTACTTCAAAAACTTGTACATGCACTCCCTGCATCTATTAGCTTCTAATAGATAATAAATTTCTTGCTAGTCCTGGGATATGCAAGACACCATCAAATATTCTAATTCTACCATTAGAAAATTTCACTTGAATACTACCACGACCAACAATTTCAAGGAAAGAATTATCACCCAAATACACCTTACCACCATCATAGTTTTCATACTTACTAAACCAATTTTTGTTAGGATTCATGTGGAAAGATGCACTTGAGTCTATCAACCATGCATTATCACTTGCACGAGTGGAAAAAGCTGCAATAAAGGCATCTCCATCTTCTTTTCGTGACTCGTAATCTAAATCATGCTTCTTCTTTTTTTTTTCTTTTTCTTCTTTGCATTCCTTCGGAAGTCTCTAGATTTTCCATAGTTCCGCAGTGTATCGCTTGGACTTACCAGGATTTTGATCTCCCCTTATTCTTAGAATTTCCACGCTTCTTCTCATCTTTCCCTCGTTCTTTTGTTCTTCCTCGAACACTCAAAGCCTCTTTGGCGTTCTCGAGAGACCTTCCTTCTCATCTCTTCAAGAGTAGAGAACTAACAACATCCTCCATCTTCGTGAGTGACCGGAGTGCTCCCAATGGCCATGACTAGGCTGTCCCATGAGTCCGCCAAAGAAACAAACAACATTTGACACCTTTCTTCTTCATCCATTTTAAACCCAACCGAGGTCAATCGAGTCACCAACATATTGAATGTTTCCATGCTCGGATATTTGTCCACCTTTTTCCGTTCTCAAGGAAAACAACTTCTTCTTCAAGAAAATATTATTTACAAGAGACTTAGCTTGGCATATCTCACCCATCTTTTCCAAAGCTTCTCCGAGGTGGATCATTCATGGACATTTATCGTGATTGAATTTGCAAGACATAGTCTAATAAGACCTTTAGCTTTTCTTCGCCCATTACATCATATTGTGTAGCCAAAATTAGATCCATAGCCTATGGACCTTCTCATCCACTCGCATCCCATGATCTCGATAAACCAACAGTATCTTCCATCTTCACTTCCACATTTCAAATTTTTGCCGTAAAACTTCTCTACGTCAATACTCCTAGATATGCTTGCCATTTGAAAAATATCTACAACCAGATAACAAAGTATTCTCTCGCACAAGCTCCCACTCAAACCCAGTTAGCACAAAAACCCAACAATCCACAATCTGAAACCAAAGGTGATCAAGCTCTGATACCACTTGATAGGAAATTAAGAGTAGCAGTAAAAATTCCACGCTAATCTTTGAGGAGAGATATTATGCAAAAATTCAACATAGTAAAATAGTTACGTAAATATCAGCAACATATTCATAACAAAACACAAAAACTAGATATACGTGGGGAAAATCCTTTCGGATAAAAACCCCACACTCTAAAATCCCACTCAATTTATTTCAAATCTAATAACAAGATTACATACACTTGCAGAGCAAGTTTCTTACAAGAGTATCACTAGAAACAATTCTAGGAGGATTAAAACTCACTACACTAATTGCTTCTCCAAGCCTTCAATTTATAGACCTGTTATACAAGAAACCATCCATGGTTTACAAAACCATGTGTAAAACCTCTTATGAGGTTGATAGCATTAAAGAGAAAGATTTAGGTCTAAAATTAGGCTCCCATGTCCACAATATTCTCCCTATATTTGACCCTTACAAATTTCATAAAATCTGTCATAATATTTCTAAAATAGTCCTTCCATGATATACTATCATATGGGAATCTTTTGACAACTCCTATTTCTATTTTTAGAGCATAGACAATGTGAAACGGTTGAGAAAAATCTTTAAATGAATAAACCAAATGAGGTCGAGACACCTTATTTCCAACATCTTGGACATGGGACAAAGGAGTTAAGTTGTGTTCGTAATCATGATCTCAGTGTTTTTTGAATTTGCATGGCCCTTAACATTCAAATTATTGTAAAATTTTATGCTTCTTGAGTTGTGTTATATTTGGATGTGGAAGTTGTTGATGTTGTAATTGGCCATTAATATCTCTCTATGTTAGGGAAGATCTAGTGACCCAATGTTTTATTTTATGGTTGATAAGGGGTAAATTTTTATATGTTACAAAAGCATACAACAGATATTGTACGTCAATGGAGCATTCCACTAACTCACAAGCTGATTGGATGTAGGGGCTCATTGAGGTAGATTAATTTATCTCCTTTAGGTAGTTCGTGATTGGTATAGATGTGGGACCCCATGTTTTACTTTTCCTTAGTATTCATCCTTCTAAGTAGGCATGTTGCAGGAATTACAATATAAACTATTAATAATGTCATTGTTTGAGACCCATTTGTGTTGAAAATTTACATTTTAAGATATTCTTGTATGCGTTTTTGCCAAGAATTTTCACAATAATAGTTATCCAAATATGACACAAGTTTCACGTAACTAGAAATTTTTTTAAGACATCAATTTTGTACTAGGTTTATTGCACTTTAAAATTGAATTTATGTTAGTGAATATGTGTGTGTGTGTGTGTGTGTGTGTGTGTGTGTGTGTGTGTAGTAGATTCATAACATAAAATGAAACAATTTTTATTAAAAACATAACAAAAAATATCATAATATGGTTTATATATGAAAAGTAAAATAAACAAATATTACATGTAATTAAAGACTACATCGACATGAGATTTTCTACCACATGAGCTTGAAACAACATGTGGGCCTTCTTAGTAAAAATATATGGAATAATTTAATTGTTTCATTTATTATAATAAAAATGCATAGAAGAAAATTTTGGATTGAAAATCAAGCAAATTTACAAAAGTTGATAGAAAGGTTAAAAATTAAGGACATTTTCAAGCTTTTCTATACATACATGAGGTGGTGAAGTAGTTACTTCTATCGTATCTACTTGGTCCTCGAATGTCTTGATTTCCACATGTCTACCAAAGACACCGACATTCCAAATGGCATTTTATCGATATCTCTCAGTAACACCCGCAAAAATGATGTTCTAAAACATGCTTACACCTAACACTTATCCCAAAATAGTGAATGATTTTTTTTTGTTATAAGATAAAGGTAAGAGGATAAAACAAAGTTACAAGGATGTTAATCCCTAGGTACAACAACTAACTTACACCACTAAACTCAACTTATCGATTACAAAACCAGGTATAGTAAAAAGTTGACATAATCTCAAGTTTATCTCTAAGGTCCATTAATCAATTATTCATTAGGAGGTACCATAGATTAATTTGCATAAATAATTTTTTTCTTCTCTTTAGTTAATTTTCAATCCAAAAATGACTAACTTTATGATTAATTAATTTAGTTTCATTATCCTAATAGTATAAAGTCCTTTTATTAATTTACTACAACATACTAAGGGAAAAAAATTTACATTCCCGAGGCAATTAAATGGCCCCATTCACCCATCTACACATACCTTAAGAATTTAATTTAAACATTTAAAATACATTTCTACCAAACAAAAGTAGGATTAATCCTCCACCCTTAGATCAAAACAATCTTGGCCACTAGATCCTAGGGTTCCAAACTAGCCCTAAAATCCTTATGATTTTTTATTAAAACCTTTCCTTTGTTCATTTCCCTCATTTGGTCTATTTTTTTTGTTAAAATTAATGTAGGTTGGAGAAGAGGAAGCCATGGGAGCAAAGGAGGAAGAACTATGGAGGATTCTACAAGGAGATCTAGTTTAGATTAGTTTAGATTAAAGTTTTATTGTTGTTATTACTTCCATTCAAGGATTGGGAGGGTTTTTCCTTTACCAATCTAGTTTTGTTTCAACACTAAGTGTATTTGGGGTTTCTATTTGGGGGAAACCTTACCCCAAACAATATAAATGAAAACAATGATTTTAATTCACCATTTGCATTTTTATTGCTTAAATCCATGGGATTACTCATTGTTTACTTGCTGGTGATTATTAGTTAAATTTTACAACTTAAAATTTAGTATAAACAAGTTAGATGTTTCGCATAGGAAGGGATCGATGGAGTTCTATCGTAAGTGACCTAACCGACACCTGAGCAGATTGGCGGTCTGGGGCCACCTCCCCGCTTGGGTGACAAACCATGGACCACCCCCTTAGCCTGAGTGGTGGTTATGGGACCGCCATTCTACACGGTGGCAATCGTATTTCTAAAAAGAAGAACCTTAAATCCGAGGTTTCCCAAAAATGAAAAGTTACTAAAAAGTGCTAAAATGACTTCTAAGCTCATTTTTGAACATATAGAGTTTCCAATTTTTAGTTTTCATTCCTATTGTTCATTTCTTAAATAAAATTTATTCATTTAAGCATTTTCCAATCCAAAAGTCGTAAGACAATTACAAGGTCTATGCTATCTTGTTCAACTAAATTTTCTTCAATAACAAGAATAAAAGAAATTTATATCTACTTCTAACATTGTTATCACCATTTCTTAATAGCAAATACTTTCAATTTGTTGTCTCTTCCATTCAATACAAATTATAGATTCAAAATACTACAATAGCTTTATTTTCCATTCAAGTTTACGATGTATACATTTTCAACATCTACAACTTATATATTTCTTCTTTCTCATTTACCACATTACAACTTCACAATGAAAGTAACTTTCTTTTCACAATGCAACTTCCAACTAAAATTTTACACAATATATCCATTTTGATTATTTCTCTTTCCCTATTACATTCTAATGAGAAGGAAATTTCTTTCTTTACAATTCTACAATGAACTTCTTCAAATATTAATACAACTTGTATTTCAACATTTCCTTTAAAACATAAACAAATTTACAATCTTCCACTTTGAGTGGGAAACAAAAATTCTTCTCTCAAGAAGGGATTTCTTTAAGAACTCCAACAACTTCCAAGCTCCTCAACACCGACAAGAAGTCTCCATTATTATTGGTTTGATTCACATCAAAATGGGAGGAGAGACAACGCTCTGCACCCAATCAAGATATCTAATGAAGAGGAGAAGCCATCCTCTCCATTGGCCCCCGAGCCCCAACCACATTACAATGGGAGATAATTCCAACATATGGTAACAACAATATTCCACAACACAAACAAATATTTCAAAACCATTTCAACCACATTCAAATCAACAACAACACAAGAAAGAAGAACAACAAAACAACAAAACAAGGCTTAAAATGAAAGCCACAAGAGCAAGACCTATGGGGAGGCCACTTATGCCTCCCAATGGGAATGGGTGCTCACCTTAAAGCCTCCAATGCATATCTCAAATCCCTTACATACTCTTATGCCTCCCTCAAGTACCCCTTATACCTCCCACATACTCTTATGCCTCCCTCAATCTCTTATGCCTCCCTCATAAAAGAAACAAGAAAGAAATGCAAAGGCGTTCCTTGATAAGGTGGGGCACCCAACCCAAACTCCCTCCAAACAAGAAAGTAAACTCTTATGCCTCCCTACAAGAAATCTCCCCATAGTCTCCTCCTACTCCAAACTTAGGCAATCTACCCACACCCAACAAACATTCCAAAGAAAACAATACTCAACACAAGCACATAAACACAAATAAAGCATAACATAAGCAAGGTAAAGCTCCTACCTTTCCATAGTAGAGCTTGTTCCAAGAGTAAATCTTCAAGCTCCTCAAAACCAAGCAAGCATCCACAAGCTCCAATAATCCACAAGCATTCCAAAAATCCTCTAACACCCCAAAAATGCAAGAGCACAAAATAATGAAGTAACCTCAAATAAGTAAAATAACTTCAATTAATAGAAAAGGAGAGAGGAGGATGAGGTGGCTCCATGTAGGATGCCACATCACTCATCCTCAACTCCACCTAAAAATCAAACCTCAACCTCAATGTACCATAAATTGGTGGGTGGGAGGAATGACAAGTTACTTCCACACACAAACTAAGCCCACACCCTCCAAGGACAAAATTAATTACTTGAAAGAAAGTGCAATAAAAATTTCAGCTTTTATCTTCCCAAAACACCTAATGGGGTCTAATTTGGCCTTTCAACCCATAGGTAGGGTTAGTATAGCCATTTAAGAGGTGTGGGACAAGTTTAATTTGTCCCACAAGCCTTAAAAATTAGCATTTAAGGCCAAATTCGAGTTTAACTTGTACAACACTCAAGATCTCAAGTATTCAACACACAACACAAAATCCAAGAGAAAACAAGTCTAATAAACGAAATTCTTTTGGTCACATCTTTAATTAGTTTAGGACAATTTATTTACTTTAATAAGACACTTAGAGCCATTAAGATAAAGGGGAAAATATCCATCAAAAACGAAATAATTAAAACAAGTAAATTACATCACTAAAAGAAACACATACTGACATTAATAAAAGGGAAGCTAAAATAAGAGGTAACACATGGCCCTCGTCACAATTTTCTCTTCACTAAATAATTCTAACACACACGCAATTACATTTTGCCATGGTGACCCTAGTTGAATTCATCTATAATTGCAATATGGTTGGTCTCCAATCCCCGATGTTGTTGTGAATAAATATATACCCTAAAAACACAAAATACCTCCTTCGGCCTCACGGCCATATCAAAACATCCAAAATACATAGGAAATTTAAATTTACAATCATCTACATACGAAACAAATCATCATCTAGGCAATTACAATATATCTACAAATTATAACATTTATCTCTATTCTACATTTCATCCATGTCAAAATGGTCACAACATTAGTTCAATTATCAAGGCCTACGCGATTAGCAGACGAAGGATATCGCATGGCATATATATATATATATATATATATATATATATATATATATAACCATGTCCACAACATATCAACATCAATATAAAATGTCTCTAATGATCCAACCGCATTATATATGAATCAAAATAAAAATTGTATAGTATCTCTAACATCTAAGTAACATGCTAAATCAAAAAGCTACAACAATGTCCATAATTGTAGTCGACAAAGATTTCGAAATCGATAACAAAAAATTGTCGAATGGAAGTGGGCACTACAATCTCTACCATCCAACTTTGGTTGTTGCATCCTTGACACATGTTTTTCCTTCTAAATCTTTTCGGCAATGTGGAGAATCCAATATTTAGTTATTTCTCTAACATTTTTCATCAATAATTGTTAGAGAATATTTTAGACTGATTTTCTATCAATACTTAATGTCCCTTGTGTTCCAATGTATAGGGTATATATTTTATTAATAATATTTTAAGTTATTATGATTTTGTTCAAATCTAATAATCAATGATGGTCCACATAGACATATAGAATTAATATCCAATGGTTTAGTTTTTACAGTGGTATGTATGACACCTTATTAATTATGGAGTAGGCAACAAAACTTAAATTCTTATTACAAAAATGTCTCATGTGTGAAAGAACTTTACTTATCCTTCATTGATATTACAGTGTTGAGGTCTCATTTGGGAAAGAACTACCTTGTCTAGTTTTATTATGACAGTCATTAACAAGGTATCAAGGGAGAGATAGCCCACCACCATCTCCTTCCTTCAATATTCCATTCTTTCAAAAGGTTGTACTTGCATGCACTTGTTTGATTTTCTATGTGATCTTGCTTTGATGAGAGTTTTATCACAATTATCCTCTTCTTGACAATATGCATGCCACATGTACGTGAAATATCTCCCCACATCCATCTTGATTCCCTCTTATAAGGTCACCACCGAAATATACAAAAAAATTTACAACTAATTATAATGGCTTCATTTAAGTTTTTATTGTCTTCTCTTGACTTTTTGAGAGATGAATATGAAAATTGAAAAATAAAACCTTTAGATAAATATATTTTTGCATCTCATTCACCTTATTTATTAATAATTATAGTGATCATGTTTATATTTTGAAGACATGCTATTTATCACCATCTTCTCTACTAATCCTTGCCATAAAAATATGTGAAACTATATTGACATTAGAAACAAAGAATAGAATGGATCTCACAAACACAAATGTATCAAGATTCTAAAGAAACAACCATTTATGAATATCACTTAAACTTATTTATCTTAAAGGTAGTCTCAAATTTCTTGTCTTGGGCCTCTGCTCCACCTCACGAAAAATAGGAGTAATCACTTCTTTTATAAACACCCCTTTTTTCTTTTTCAAATCTATCTCTTTGAAAGTCTTTGTTTCCCCTTATTCCTTCATGTAATATAACTTTCTTGTTTTCATGTTGATGTGATTCAATAGTTCAAGTATTTTTGGATTTAATGATTGATCTTCCCTAATTTTAGAATTAACAATTTATTGTTTCTTTGGATTCAATAGTTTATCTTCCCTCATTTTAGGATTAAGAATTTATTATTTCTTTGAATTCAATAGTCAATCTTCCCTCATTTTATAACTAAGAAGTTATTATTTCTTTGAACTCAATAGTTGATCTTCCTCATTTAAGAATTAAGTTACATTTTACTCCCTTATATATCTTGAATTTGCTATACTAAAAGCTACATTTCCATTAAAAAAACATAACCTTTAAATCCTCCTATGCACCAGCAATATTTAGTTATTTTGTACCTATTGAAATTTCCATTGAAACCCTTTGCTTTCATTTCTAGTATCATAGTAATTAATACCGTCAATTTGCTCATGATTTTGAAGTACAACCATGTAATAATCCGTTTGTGAAAGGCATATTTTAGTGTTGAAAAGAAATCAAGAGAGCTGATAGAATATTGAAAATTCCCATCAGAGATAATATTATCAATACCATGTGCCACTCATTGTCCAAAGGAACCTTTAACATAAATTAACCTCCAAAAAATATTTCCCTCTATTTTTCGCATTACTTAGAGTGAAGGGATGAGATCCACCACAATAATTTTTGATTCTTTGTTTCTGAATTCAATGTAGTAAGGAGAATATACATCAGAACTATATGCTCCAATGTCTTTTGATCTTCCTATAAAAGTGTACTCTACGGACACACAAATCACCTATTTTTCTTAACATACAATTTTTAGGAGACTATGTAAACCTTCTATTGTATTTTTCCTTGCAATAACTTATTTGATGTCACAAGAGGATTGTACAATATGAGATCACTCCAAAAAATTATTCAAAGAAACCAAAATATTTTGGTGGAATAGAATAGATTGAATAAAGAAAATAGTTATTTTTGTTGTCAATATTTTCACTTGCTATTTTGACACTATTTTGACACCATCATGTGACCAATTAGATATGGTTTTCAAGTTATAAGAGATCGGGATTCCTTTTCAATACCTGGCCTTATATAGGAATCAATTAGGATTACATTTTGTGGGTAGACTTCATTGTGGTGTGGTGAATATGTTTAAATATTATTTTTCTCAAATTCAAGTTTAAAAATACTAGTTTCATAGATAAGAGAATGTTGTCGCAACATATGACCCATTTCTTATTTAGTGATGCCATGGTCTATAACTATTAGTGTTACGAATTTCTTATATAAAACTAATGTGAGATCCTATGAAGGAACATTTTATTCAATGTCTGCGAATACTCTAGCCCTATTATTAGGGTGCACGTATTTGCCTTTCTTATCGATACAACTTGGGAACTTTTCTTACACGATTAAGATATTTTACTTATCTCGTATTTTAATAGAAACTCCTAATTTTGTCATTACACCGAAGGCGTTCCCCTATGGTAGAGGACCTCTAAAGGTTTTTGCAGCGAGTTTTAAATTTGATGACCTCTTTGACGTTTTCACAACAATGTTAAATTTGATGGGTCATTTTCATTAATAAGAGGGTTTCTGTGTTTGCTGCATTTATGATCACATCTTGACACAAATTTGAAGGCGGCGATTCAAACCCGACAGGCATATGAAAGAGGAACCAACACATTAGCCTTCAACAGTTCCCTTCAACAACTTCACACCTATAAAGGAATGGTGCCGCTATACCCAACGCCTCCCTTTATCGACAACATCCTTGACATTGTCCACTCCATACAAGATCTTGAAGCCCAATGGTGTTTCTAGGATGACCATTTCTTCGTGGCGAGTTGATCTTCTTCTTCTACAAACAACACATGCGGTAGTTTCCTCTCAAAGTCTCCCTACTTTCCAAACTTAACCCTAATTGCATGGAGCAATGACAAATGATATGTCTCCCAACCCGAATGACAATTATGTTTCTATGGATGGAGGTGTGGTGGTTGGTCCCTCTTCCTAGATCAGGCAATTGCATGCCTTCTTCTGTTATTGTGTTTATTACCGCTTTCTCAAGATATGCAAGCCCGAACATCATAAATATGTAGGAAGAGTTGCATACATATTTGGAGGTGAAATGAGGTTATTGAGGGCTCAAAGATATGTACCGTAATGGTGTTCTTGTTTGTTTTGGCTTAGCACTTGCATGTCAGTAGAAAATAATTACGTAAACCGCATGCCCTTTAGAGGAAGAAAGAATTAGGTCCTCACATTTCCACATCCATAGATAAGTTCCCGTTGAAGAAGTACATGGAAGAGGATTATGCACAAGATATGACCCCTGCATAAAACAATTATGCAGAGGGGTATGACATCTTATTACGTTACTATTGTTGGCCTCATTGAAGAAATGTGCCAGAAGGGGTATTATTCACGAGATAATGATCTTGTAGATGTGACTTGCTCGTCGATCTTGCTAACTCGAAATTATCTCATTAGGGATTTTCAAAAGGCCCGGGAGCCAGATCTTGTGGAGGATTCATTGAAGCGTATGCAGGAAAGAGGCCTGAATCCTGAGTCTGACAGTTATATTGATGTGCTCGCTTTCGAGATTTCTAACGAGATGATTGCAGAGGGATCTGTTTAGGATGGAAATGGAGAGCTTCAATAAGGAGATTGAGCGCAACGGGCTTCAGCCTGTCGGTGACATCTTTCAATTGTACTTGCACCTGTTTAAATCATCATTGTTCCCAAGCTTTATTGTGGGAAGATACAATTTTACTGATGGGATATTGTTGCTCAGGAGAAGTTTGGTGGAGATGCCTCTTCTGTAAGTATAATTTTTCAAAGGTATTGATTTTATACACAGGGAATTATTGCATTCATATTCTTTATAAATCGACTTCATATCTATCACCGTTTAATTGATTTTGTAATTTGTTGCTTCTCTGCATATGTGAATATTGTAGCAATGTTGTGCCAAGGTAAAGTACCATCAAAACCAGTATTATGTTGTTCCTTAACAGGTTTAGTGCATTTGGGTCCACATGATTGTCATTGTCCTGGTCATGATTTTTTATAGTAGTCATTGTGGGTATTGCCATTATGGATGTCTTTCAGTTTGTAATTCAAATGGGTACTTTTGGTTTGTGCAGACACTCCATCAATTGACACATACTTGGTCTTGTGTTTCCCTATTGGTTCCTCAAAATATCATTTTGTGTTTTCCATTAAAATATAAAACCATGAATAATTCCAGATCAAAAGCAATGAAAGTAGAAAATCATTGACATCGACAAGCCACTTTTTTTTATATACAGAAGTAGTCAATAGTATCCATAAACTAATGTTATCATCACCATAAGATAGTATCTGTGATTTTACAAACCCCATTAAGGTGCAGCAGTGTAGATGGGTTCTTCCTCGATGCTGCTGTATTTCTTTGTCTACTGCATCGTCACTTGCTTCGCCATTTTACAACGTCTTTTCCATCTGAACCAACCAATTGTGTCTCAGATACAACAGGGCTTTGTTCGCTGCGTCTCTTTGTCAACATCCACTCCCTCTGTATCACTGTTATTCATACAAATAAATAATAAATGGCCATAAAACCAATTTCGATGATGAAGACGATGACTGTGTTTCATTGGCATTGTGGCGCAACCGCAAGTAAATTGCCCAACAAAGCACATTTCCAACGCTTCAATTAGAATCATACATCGCCAATGCCAATGCCATACACTTCTGATCTCAATCTCAATCTCACATAATTATGTAGAGAAAGTTGGTTGAAAGAGGCGTTACACATTCTGCTTACTAAGCGGAACCCCAATTTAACCTTCGAAACATATATTCACCTATTGCACACCTGCATTTCGAAGAAAACCCTTTCAGAGGGTAAGCAAATTCACTCCCACATCAATGAGAGGAATTGTTCAGTTTGCCACACACAAACTGTTACAAGAAACCCTTATACACATGTATGACAAGTGCGGATGCTTGGTTGATGGTCGCCAAGTGTTTGATCAAATGATTGAGCAAGACCTATTTTCGTGGAATATCATCATTGCAGCTTACAGAAAACATGAGCATCCTCATGAAGCATTGACGCTGTTTCAGCAAATGCAACCAGCAGGTGTCCAGCCAAATCAGTTCACCTTTGCTACCATACTCCCAGCCTGTGCCATAATACTAGCTTTGAAACAGGGCATGGACATCCACCAGAGAGTAATGGAGAAGGGACTTTTGTCAGATGTTGTAGTTGCAAGTGCTCTGATAGATATGTATGCAAAATGTGGAAGCATTAATAAGGCACGTGAACTGTTTGACAAAATTCCTGAAAGATATGTTGTGTCATGAACTGCAATGATTGCGGGATATGCACAAAGCGGGTTTGCTGAAAAGGCCTTGGAAATTTTTAAGCAGATGCAATTGGTAGGTGTAAAACCCAACCCCGTAACATTTTCCAGCATCGAAATCCATCAAAGCGTAATAGAAAGCAGTGTTTTTGGAACGTTGTAGTTGCAAGCGCCCTGTTAGATATGTATGCAAAATGTGGAAGCATACATAAGGCATGCAAACTATTCGACAAAATGCCTCAAAAAAATGTGGTCTCGTGGAATACCATGATTGGAGGATATGCACAAAACGGGTTTGTTGAAAAAGTTGTTGAATCTTTGAACCAAATGCATTTGTCAGGCGTAAATTTTGAAACACTGTACAAGCATCCATCAAAGCATAATCAAAAGTGGATTTTTATCAAATGTTGCAGCTGCAAATTCTTTGGTAGATATGTATGCAAAATGTGGAAGCATACACAAGGCACGTGGGCTTTTTGACAAAATGTCTCAGAAAAATTTAGTCTCGTGGAATGCCATAATCGCAGGATATGCACAAAATGGCCTTTGCAAGGATACTCTCAAACTCTTTGAAGTAATGAAACACTCTGGAACAGACCCTGACCATGTAAGCTTCACCTGTGTTTTATTAGCATGCAACCATGCAGGTTTAGTGGATGAGGGCTGTAATTACTTCAGTCGCATGAGTGGTTATTATTGCATTGCATTTACAATTGATCATTATGTGTGCATGGTTGACTTTCTTGGCTGTGCTGGCTATCTTGAGGAATCTCTAAATTTTATCATCAAAATGGCAATTAAACCCATGGTCGTTGTGTGGAAATGTTTGCTAGGTGCCTGTAGAGCACATAAGAATATAGGGTTAGGATCATTTAGAGCGACTCTTTCTTTTGAGTGGATCCTCAAAATACCGCAACCTATGTTCTTCCGTTAAACATTTAGGTAGAAGTGGGCAGGTGGAGTGAGGTTCAAATGATAAGAAGATTGATGAAAGATTGAGGAATTCAAAAGAAACCTACATGAAGATGTCTATTATAAAACCTATGTTCTTACTCTTGCTTTTGCTTTTGCTTTTTTTGTGTTGCACTAATGCTTGTTTGGATGGCAAATGCCGAGTAACTATAAAAGCAGCTCTTGTACATTGTAGGGTTCATTACAATTGAATCGAGAGTTTACAGTGTGTTAATTTTGTGAAATTTGAGGAGAATTGTTCAAATTAAAATTGAATGTAGAGCGTATACTTTCCGTTAATTTTGTGATATTCAAGGAGAATGCTTCAGCTTAAAATTGAATGTAGAGTGCACACTATATGTAATTTTTGTGAACTTTTAGGGAGAATTCTTCAGCTTAAAATTGAATGTAGAGAGTACACTTTGTATTAATTTTATGAAATTTGGGGAGAAATTTTCAGCTAATAGATCCTCGTGCAAAGTGAGCGATAGTGATTATACAAAATGGAATTTACTTGTAGCTCGTGTGAGCTTAACAATTTGAGGTGTATTCATGAACAAGCAATAGGTCCATTTAAAATTGTGGTAATTATCCTCCTTGTTTTAATGAGATCTGTTATTTAATTTATCAAATTACCATGAAAAACATTGTTTTTTTCTTTTGATGAATGAGGGAATCGACAATGTATCCTTCATTACCTCTCCACAGTCAAGGGTTTGAACCCTAGAAAACTTTGTTATTCATAAATTAAAGATAAAGGCTATTTAGTATTCTATGAGACAAGTCTTATTCTTTTTTATTTTTCTATATATATATATTTGTTTTTATCTCAATTCAACTACAAGAATAAACATGTTTACACTATCAATCCAAATAAAAACAAGAAGAATATATTCTCATGTGGAAATCTAAAAAAAAATTGTTTATCAAGATTTGGTTTTGATTTTGATGATTCTACAAAGAAGTAATTCGAGTTTTGTTTTCTTAGAACGCTTCACTGCCATTCAATAAGTACTCGTTTCTCACAACACACAATGCATATGCAATTGACAATGGTGCTCCCTGGGCTACCTTCACAAATCAAGAAGATGCTGTCACACATCAATTGAATGTATGCATTTCACTCATTTCTCTCAGCTGCCTTGAAAGTAATTTATTTCAGTTAGTTTTGAAGTCTTTCAGATTGCATGCTTTTGTCAGAACCTCTTTTCCTTGTTCAGTATTGATGTATTTTAGGCCCTGGGAACTTATTTATATTGAATGATATCACTCAAAAATGTTAAATTTTCTGCAGTTCTTTGTCACGGTTCAAGAACTTATTTTCAATATTGATGTATTTTAGGTTCTGAAAGAGAACGCTTACACTTAATGGGAGCTTAAAAGCCACCATCCTCCCAGCCTGTGCCAAAATGGGAGCTTTGCAACAGTCTACAAGCATCCATCCAAGCATAATCAAAAGTGGATTTTTATCAAATGTCATAGCGAGCTACAAATTCTCTCGGTAGATATGTATGCAAAATGTGGAAGCATACACAAGGCACGTGGGCTTTTTGACAAAATGTCTCTTTAAAAAATTTAGTGTCGTGGAATGCCATAATCACAAGATATGCACAAAATGGCCTTTGCGTAAGGATACTCTCAAACTCTTTTCAAGTAATGAAACACTCTGGAACATGACTCCACCATGTAAGCTTCACCCGTGTTTTAGTAGCATGCAACCATGCAGGTTTAATGGATGAGGGCTGTAATTACTTTAGTTGCATGAGTGGTTATTATCGCATTGCATTTACAATTGATCATTATGTGTGCATGGTTGACCTTCTTGGCCGTGTTGGCTATCTTGAGGAATCTCTAAATTTTATCATCAAAATGGCAATTAAACCCATGGTCGTTATGTGGAAATGTTTGCTGGGTTCCCGTAGAGCACATAAGAATATAGGGTTAGGATCATTTACAGCGACTCTTCTTTTTGAGTTGGATCCTCAAAATACTACAACTTATGTTCTTCTCACAAACATTTATGGAGAAGTGGGCAGTGGAGTGAGGTTCAAATGATAAGAATATTGATGAAAGATAGAGGAATTCAAAAGAAACCTCGGTGTAGTTGATTGAAGGCCATAAAATGGTATATGCTTTATGTGTAGGAGACACATCACATCCAAAAACACAGAGATTTATGCAAAGTTCGATGAGTTGTATTGGGAGATGAAGGTAGGAGGATATTTCCCAAATTCAAATCATGGACTGATTGATGTGGACAAGGAGGAAAATAAATTATTCCTCTCCCACCATGTAGTGAGAAGTTGGCAATTGCATTTTGATGTTTTGTCTCTATACACCGAAAATAATGCTTAAAGATAAAATGTTTGATCGATCATAATGAAGAAAAATGTATCTATACATTGTAGATTCATAAGAATCCAATAAATATCTAACCTTCTAATTAAAATGGATTGTTGAAGAATCTAATAAGTGTTTTTTTTTTTTTTTTAATAGAATCATAAAAGAAAACAAAAGCTATACTGGGACACTCACCAAGATTACTAATTGTGCTGCAAAGGATTATAAAGATATCTTCATCACGATCAGTAGCCCATGCATTGTTCATAGGGATGAGATGACTTATAATATTCTTTCGGATGATAATTATAAGGCACATTTGTCAAAATTTGGCATTGCCAAGTACATTTCCTCGCCAAAACCCACACTTGCACCTATGTTATGGTTACCATTAGCTACATTGACCATGAATATGCAAGAACATCAAGGCAAAATGAGAAATGTGTTGTATACAACAAGGAAATTTTCATTCATGTACAATAATACAAACTTGATGGCTTGAAGTATCACACTACTTATCAACATGTTAATGACAATACAAAAAGGCTTTTTCAACCAAAAACTAACCAAAAACCGATGCAATCACCGTCTCAAACACGCTTGCAACACTAACACAATTTCACCCAAATAATTAACTACCCCTCTAAATGAAATAAGCTATACCATTTGGCATTCACATCGTGCATTGTACACATACGATTGCTAGTATTAGATACAACCAGATAGGATAAGTGAGGAAAACTATAGCCGTATGTAATTCAATAGTTATAAATATATACAAAACCCCTTCAAAAGGCTATAAAGATGCTAAAAATACAAATGATCTTCTATAATGCATTTTAGTAGTTTAGTAGTAATAGTTGAAGACATGGAGGTGAGAATGCTAATTCACTCTTTTACTTCATGCTTGCACATCAGCTCTACCAGTAATTCTTTGTATTTGTTACTTTTGGCCCGTATTCTATTTTTTTTTCATTTTATCTGCTTTCTTCTGTGCCTTCACAACATGCATGTTTCTTAATCCATTTAGAGATAAATTTCTTACTTCATGTGAACTCGAAGCATGTTATTTGCATGTAATTTTAATCTAATGTATAAATTCGTTAATAATTTAAATTTGATAATTACTATTAATAAATTCGTATAGTAATATATTCTTAATTTATAATCTACATTGTTATAGTATTTTAAATATTACATATTATACCATATTATAGTTTTTCCATATTTATTAACCTATTTTCTCATGAATGTTCCTTCGACCTCATGCTTCAAAAAACCCTAAATACCAAAAAAATTTCCCTAAGAAGGCAGCCATGGTAGAATCTCCAAGGGCAAAGTGGCACTAGAAAGAAGCTATCCCTTTAGGGTCGTGAAGGAAGTCGAATCTACTAGAAAGGAAGGCTATGCTATTGACATAAACCCTTATTCGAACATTTGGAAGAAGAAATATCTTTGATTGATCTTGTTTTTCCCAAGCCTAGGTCCATCCCTCCTCTAAGGCCATACAGTCCATTCTGCCTCCGAGCCCTACACCAAGCCCTAGTCTGCTTCACCATGGCGGCAATCCCCTGAATCCTATTTTGAGCTAAGACACTAGCGGCAGAGGAGATTTGGATGGCTCTTTACTGCATCCAAAGATTTCGATTGTGGAATAAAATGTGGGGTTTGGATCTAAAGGTAATGACATTTGTGATTGCCCCATTCTCGTCTTCGCTTGCTACTAGTAATGGAGTTTTACACCATATCTCTTCGAGGTGGCTATCGACGCAGCTCGATCCTTGTTGGCAAAGTGCCTACTTCTCAAGGGAACTCTAGCGTATCCTTCAAAGATGTCATGTAGGGATGCAAATCGATGATCCTTGTGGACACTACCCCAGATCACATTTGGGGAAGAAGATCCGGATTCTTAATGATTTTACTAAGAGCATGCTCGATTTTCTCGCTTCGCAATGGGTTATGGCCCATCAAGTACTAGATCTACACTAATGGATCTCTAAAATTTGGATTTCACTTCTTATGGGTAAGCTACATCTGTATTTGTGTGTTAAACGGATTTTCATTGGTGTTTTTCTTCTAAAAATGATAAGGATGATATTGCACACAATTATGGGTATGCAAATCACGCTACCTCATATTAAAGCCCTAGTTTCCATCCTTTAATCCACTCATAGAATCATTTTCCGCAAACTCGTTTGTTCGACTACCTCATCTACCCATTCAATTCTCGGAGCAAGATTGCTTGACCTCCATAGGCAATGTTTTGGGTGCTACTCTTTTCATTGATTCCCATACACAGATTACACCCACACAATATTTTCCAGATCCTTGTTGAACTCGACACTTTAAAAACCTTCCTGCAAACATTGAGATTAAAGTAAAAACTGAATATGGATGCAACCACTTGGTTATAAAGGTTTTCCTTCAGATCTTGAAGATGTTTGACTCTTGGTCACACAACCTTGATCGCAAGTGCCAAAATGTAATACTGGGAGAAAAAATTGGTGGAAAAATGCTCTTCCCGAGCATTTGGTTTTTGATACCAAGGATGATTTGGTTTCAAATGTTGATTTGGATGTTGGGGTCGAATCAGTCCTAAAACTCCTACTAAAGTTCTTATTGGTGAGAACATGGAGAATACAAACACTGCATTATCATAGTGTAAAGCGGCAAAGGAAAATATACCTCCTTCTCTTCCGGTAGAAAATCAATATCTATCAATTGAAGCCCTTGAGGTTATTCTCCCTATCAAGGAGGTCTCTGAAAGGTGGAAGATGGTGAACAAAAAGAAAAAATCCAAAGGTAAGAATATTGTTTCTCCCACCTAGCTTGGATGTGCAAATGCTTTTAGTGTGGACTAGCTATTTAGTCGTTGTTGTATGACGGTTTTGTAGTTGTTTTGGTACTTTTCTAGGCAAATGCTTGTTTAACCTTGTTATTGTGCTTTCTTGTCACATCTCATCTTGATCACTTTTTGGGTGGTTTCATTGTAACATCTACGTTTGAGTCTTTTTGTATTAGGGTATAGTCCCTTCCATTAAACTATTTGCCAATAATAAAAAAACCCATACCCATATCAAAAGGCATTAAAAACTAGTTGTATCCATATAAATACCATATCCGTATCCACATCCGTATCGATATCCATGCAACTCTGAAATTTCTATGAGAATCTAACAAGCATGATAAATTTCATATATTTTATCATACTCCAACATCTCTTATAATTGATTTCCAAGATTTACCCACTTCTCGAAATTCTTCAGGTTTTCTCAATGTTTCACAACCTTACTTCCTTGCCTAACACATATATCTCTTCATATTCCACAAGTAATTCCCTTCCTTATGAGCTGACCACCATTGTAAAATAAAATTAAGGATTTATCTTAAAGATGACAATAGTGGTCAATTTGAACAATGGCTTAATGACTAGTTCATAGACGTATTATAATCATGAGAACAAATGGATGGAGAATAGATTTCCGAATATTCTAATTGAAAGGGGAGATGGGAAGTTTTTATCCAAGCCTAAACAGTGTACGTGGTGGCGAGGAATATATTGAATTACAGTCTTTCATTATCTGCGACCATAAATAGAATATATCTCGCACAAAACTGTAGGCCACTATTTTTCGTATTGTGCGGAGTGAGGGACCGAGCTTCACGACAGTGCTGTCTCTTTTAAT
The DNA here is from genome assembly GCA_018340775.1 of Taxus wallichiana var. yunnanensis. NCBI lineage: Eukaryota > Viridiplantae > Streptophyta > Pinopsida > Cupressales > Taxaceae > Taxus > Taxus wallichiana. Next base: position 206,263,026 of record CM031233.1, on the reverse strand, counting down.
GAGGACGTGCTTCCAGTTAATAAATTGTTTCATGCCGCTCACGTTAAAATTATTCAATGCAATGCCAAATGTATGGCGAAATCTCATAGGAAGTGTATGTTTCAATATCTTTGATCCGTCTGAGTAAAGTGTTCTGTACAGACCCACAAATGACCTGCTCACCATTAATGTGATAGTGTGAGGCGTATAAACAAATTAGAAATAATGAGAATAATAAAATATTTTTTAAAATGTTGAAATTGAGAAAGATTGTAGTGCCCACTTCCCTTCGACCTCATTTTGTTCTGTTGCTTTCGAGACTGATTACTTCACTATGGATTTATTATGGCTTCTTGATTTAGCATGCTAGTAGATATTATAGACATTGAACTGTTATTGATTTAATCTTTATATGATGCATATGGTTTACTGGTGGACATTTGATGACGATATTGTATGCTTTTGACAGGGTTATTTATCTTTAATTATGACATGTGATATGTTTAATCGTTTTGAGTAGGACTTGATAATTGGACTAATGTGATGATCGTTTTGACATAAATGAAATGTGGAATAGAAATGTGCTAGAAAGTATTAGTGTTATCGTACTTGCATAGATGATGGTAAATCATGTGTCGTTTATTTTAGATTATATTGTATATTTGGCATGAATGTTTTAATGCGGCCAACAGGCCGAAGGAGGTATTTTCTGCTCTGCAGGTATATGATATTCACAACAATATTGGGGAGTGGAGACCAACCACATCGGAATTCGAGAAGAATCCAGCTAAGGTCACCATGGCAACAAGTAATTGTGTGTGTGTTAGAATTATCTGGTAAAGGGAAAATTGTGACCTAGGGGATCATGTGTTGTTTTGTTTTAATTTTTCCTTTTTATTATGTTAGTATGTGTTGCTCTTAGTAAGTGAAATTTTTACTTATGTTATTATTCTTATTTCTTAGATTGGAGTTTACCCCTTTGTTAGCCATGGGTTGTAGTGGGTTAATTAAGTTAATTTGAAATTTTCCTAAACTAATTAAAAGATGTGACCTAAGAGAGTTCATTTATTAGGATTTGATTTACTTGGGATTTTGTGTGGATTGATGTGTGTTTGAGTTTGAGTGTAGCACACTCTACCCCACATGGGAAACTCGAATTTGGCCTTGGAGGCCAAATTTCAAAGCTTGTGGGACAAGTCAAACTTGTCCCACACCTCTTAAAACCCCATACCAACCCTACCTATGGGTTGGAAGGCCAAATTTAGGGCCTTTTAGGTGTTTTGGGGGATAAAAGGGTAAAAATATTAATTGCACTTTCTTTCAAAATTTAATCTTGTCCTTTGAGGGAGTGGGCTTAGTTGGAGTGTGTAAGGTGCTTGCTTTTCTTTCAACCAACTTATTAATGGTGCATTGGAATTTGATGTTGACCAAATGATGTGGAGTGGAGGGAAAAGGAGGTGGCATCCTACTTGGAGCCACATCATCCCTCCCTCTATTTTTCTCTATTTATTTGATCCTCTTGTTTGTTTTGGGGGTTAGAAGTTTCATTTTAAGTCTTGTGTATTTTGGAGAGGAGAGGAATTGGAAGGAGTTTGTGGATTTTTGGAGCTTGTTGATACTTGTGAGAATTTTGTGAGAGCTTGTGGATGCTTGCTTGATCTTTGGAGGGATTTGAGACTTCATACTTGGAGCAAGCTCTACCATGGAAAGGTAGGAGCTTCACCCTTGTTGTATTATGTTTTCTTCTTTTTGTTTTATGAATGAGTACATATGTTGTGTTGAATTTTTGTTGTTGCAATGCTTGTTGGGAATGGGTAGAATGCCTAAGTTGGGAGTGGGAGGAGACTATGGGGAGTTTAAATTGAGGGAGGCATAAGAGATCATGTTCTTGAGGAGGGAGTTTGGGTTGGGTGCCCACCTTGTAAGAGAAATGCTTGCATTTTCTTCTTGTTTTACTTTGAGGGATCCATAAGAGTTGAGGGAGGCATAAGAGTGAATGGAGGGATAAGGGGTACTTGAGGGAGGCATAAGAATTGTTTGGGGTATTGTGTCTTCATTGGAGGATTTTAGGTGGCACCCATTCCCATTGGGAGGCATAAGTAGCCTCCCCATATGTCTTACTCTTATGGCTTTCTTGATAAGCCTTGTGACTAGTTGTTGTGATTGTTTTCTCTCTTGTGTTGTTGATCTTGTCTTTGAAGGATTATGGAATGAATGTGAAATGTTATGTTTAGTTATGTGGAAGCTTGTAGTTGCCATGAGTTGGATTCTCTCCCATTGTGATGTGGTTGGGGCTCGGGGCCAATGGAGAGGATGGCTTCTCTTCTCCATTGGGTATCTTGGTTGGGAGGAGAGCGTTGCCTCTCCCCTTATTTTGTTGTGAATCAAGCAAACTATGGAGGAGCCACCTTGTTGATATTTGGAGCATTGGAACCTTGTTGAGGATAATGTGAAACCACCATGTATTTTACCCACCTTGAGTGGAGGAAAAATGTATTATTGCCTTGTATTTTAGCTTCCATTATTGTAAAATGATCCCACATTAAGTGGAAAATGTTGTAACAAGTTTTGAAGGAAAGTTGTATTGAAATGTTAGTAATTCTTATTCTAGAATTTAATGGAAATATTGTAGGACTCTTTTGTGGAATGTTAGGAAAATTACAAAAAAATATACATGTTAGATTTCATTTTGTTGCTTAAAAGGAAATGTATTGAAAAGTGAGAATATTAGTGCTTTACCTCTTGTTGTATTGTTGATGGAAGGAATTAAGTTTTAACTAGGTCCCAATATGCCAATAAAGTAAATTATACCCTAACTCTATCATGTTCTTCTTCATTTAAGAATTTCTTGTAAATCCATTGCAAATTGTAAAGGGGAAATGAAATCAAATCTTTTGAAAACCCATGCTATGTTTATTGAATTGTGTAGAAGGAAATTCTAATGCAAAGTTCTATGCTTAATAAGTACATTACCACATTTCATTAATAAGGAATCTAATATTTTAAATATTATCCATGTTTAAGTAATATGAAAACTAACGGATTTACTATTATAGGATTTCACTAAAAACAACATACTATTAACATTCCCTTCATATTAATAAAGTATACTATCATAAGCCATAATCAATAAATAATATCAATGAAATTAATAAATATAATCTACGTATGAACTGTTTCTTTTGTTTTTGGTTTCTAAAAGCAATGTAAGCTGGTTTTCCTTGAACATTCTGATCTGTGACAGACCCACCTTTGGAGATACTTTTTCCACGGGCTGTGTACCATTTGACTCCATTACGGGCTAAGCTATATATAATGGCCACATCAAGCATGTACTTAGGTGAGTTATGGGGTTGAATGCCCATGTAGACCGCTGCCAATGTATATTAGACCCACTTAGCTAAGTTAAGCAAGGAGCTTAGTGAGGCATATAACAACTTGCTCAATATAACACATAGCTCATTAACCCGAGATAAGCATTGAGCTCACTAAATTGCCTAATATGATAAAGAGCTCGGTCTCCAATACAGTATAAAAATAAAACATGGAGATGAATGACTCAGCTGACCAATAGCAAACTGTTTCTTCTTTTCCTTGAATATTCTGATATGAAACGGATCCATCTCTATGAGATTCTCTCCCACGAGTTGTAGGGAAGATAGATAGACCTCAGTAAAAAAAAAATCTTGGTGATAAATTCCATCTAGCTTCCACGTAAGACTCTCCCTGTTCCTCATTCGACCCTGCTTAAAATTTCACGAAGGGAAGACCCGAATTTGAGGGCGCATTTGACACTGAACATGTTAAAAACGTAGTTGATAACCCGCAATGACAGGTGAGTTGGTCAAGTCGCACGAGTTCTGTGGGAGAGGTTCTTTGATCAACACCCACTATTGCATTGACGGGAGATATATCCCTCATTCGCTTGAGGACCCTGCCTAAGAAAGGCATTTGTGAGTATAGAAACATTAAACTAAATAGTTGTGCAGATACAATCGGCACAGGCGTATACAGTCTTTTTTGCACCATTTTGCAAGCAACTGCGTTTTATGTTTATTCTGATATGAAACAGATTTACCTCTATGAGATTTTCCTCCACTCGCGCCTGTAGCTCCGCCTCTCTCCAGCTGTAGCTTCATCTATAACCATTCTTTTAATGCGCAGCCAGGTAAAATGGTGGGCAGGTAAATTAAGGAAGGGGAGGCATAAGATTTTGAAAATCCTTTTTGCAGTAAGTGAGTGTCGGGCGACCCGGCTGTCTCGGCACGCAAGGAGAGGAGTTAAATTGCTATGGCAGGTGGCCATTAAAGCCACCCACCTCAACTACGTTTTCAAACTTAAAATTTAAATGCTTTCCCACCTTATTACTCGTCCCTTTTGTTCAAGATTCAATTTTATGTTTAAGTATATAGATTTTTACTTAATGTAATTTTTGATAAATATATATTTCATTTTAGTTTTGAACTTCAAATTAAATCCTTTTATACTAAATTTAAAAATTAATCGATAATGGTGAGTGCCTAATCACCCCTCCTTAATGTTCATTTGTAAAATTTCGATCGTGACATCGAGAATAATTTTTCTCCCGACACCTGCTCTTAACGTTATGTAGCGCCAGGATTAAATGACTCCTCGGATAAGAACCGGCTCATGGCATCGAGCTCTGACGATGATGCTAGTGTCGAGAAGAACGTTAGGGAGGCTCTTTGTGACCTAACTAGACTATTTTTTTCAACATCCTGCCCTTGACACAATAACTAAGCAACCCAATTTAAATGTGTTATAATTCTAAAACTGGTTCTCTTAATCTCGATCTTCAAAAAAAAAAATTTAGTCACATTTTCGGGTTGTATGTTTGTGGCGCGGCGTCATCATCGTCGTCATGAGCGTGGCGTCGTTGCTTTTTGGCGTTACATTTTGGTATCAGAGCCAGGGGTTCGAAGCTTGGACCCTTGGGCACATGCGAAAACACGAAACAGAACTTAACCTAGTACAAAGTGATTCTTTTAAAATATAAAACCAAAATGTTGATAATTATAGTAAACAACAAATTTAGAAAACTGACACAAGACCTAGAACAATGAACTAACTCTCGCCTTGATCTGTGTAGGAGGCGCGGATTGGGCGAGGGGTCTCTTCATATAGACCTAGACATACCACCACCAGAGCAGGCCGTAGCAGCCATCCTACCTCAGATCTTGCAGAGACACTCCAGATGTCAATTCCGCTTATATACGCGGAGAGCCCTTGGGAGGATGACTTGCTGGGACACAGTTTGGAGCCATCGGTAGACGCCCAGGAATCTCCTCGACACACGAGGAGCAAAGGGCGAGAACTTCCATGCGAGTCGGCTGCCAGGGCCGAGTCACCATAGAGAGGACATGGGGACAGGATCTCGGGACATGGGACAGGTCTCGAGCCCTGACAGAGGGGAGGAACATTCGAGATAGACCTAGGATTCGCCATACGTCACCGGAGACCATATCGGGAGATCCTCGAAGCTACGACCATCTCACTATTCGGGTGATACAGGGTTTTTCAGCAGAGGCTTGGTTAGTGAGCTTGAGCGGATGCTTTAAGCTCGCCCTTGCACTAGCAACACGAAAGCTCGTGTTGCAATCCATCTTCTGAAGGATGGAGCAGGAGTTTCTTGGAGGACCGAGGAGCGAAGCTCCATGTTGACTCGAGAAAATTACTTGGGAGCTGTTTGAGGAGTGTTTCAGGAGTAGGTATTTACCCAGGAGATTTATACAAAGACAGCGGATAGATGAGTTTCATGACCTCCGTCAGGCATCAATGACAGTAGCTAAGTATGAGAGTCAATTTCTGGACCTACTCCAAGACGCGTCGACTATATGCGGATGAGCAAGTACGGATTCACAGGTTCATCCGGGGCCTAAACTTGGATTTAGGTGGCGCAGAAGTGCGCATTCACCGCCCATAGACACTAAAGCGAGGCGTGGAGAAGGCCTATATTGCAGAGGAGACACGCGGGAAGACACAACAGGCTGAGAGACGAGTTCGGAGCCGTATCAAGCGTATGCGGGATGGTAGGTCGAAGGGGTCGGGCCTCCTCCTCCACGAGGTGGACAGAGTTTAGGCAAGCTTCATTCAGCCACCACAAGCGGAAGAACAACAATGAGAATGACCCGCCCACCTTACCGACCTCCTCAGAGATTTGATGCGCAGAGAGGACATAGTATGGGGCCTCCTCCTAGGGGTCCCATCAGGACACAGGGTGCACCAAGAGCTCAGTCAGCAGGAGCTCGTCAGCAGAGACCTCAGTAGTCCATAGCCGGATCATCAGGATCTGTATCTCAGTCATCTAGAGTACCAGCTGGAGCTGCTTCCCACTGGAGAGGACCAGGCAGCTGTTATGGTTGTGGTGTTGTTGGACATCATTGGAGAGATTGCCCACAGAACCCTAACAAGGGTAAGACGCAGAGCTCAGAGCCTACTGTTGGAGATATGGCACGAGTCATCGGATCTACGTAGTGGTCGAGAACCGCTAGGCTGAGCATCAGAGTACCGTGATTGAGACGATAGTAGTGTTGGGATTTATCGACCTCAATATTTTTAATTTAGGGATGTATATATGTTCATGTTGATATATCTTTACATTTGTCCTAAAATTGATTTTATTTTTCATAAAGTAGAATGTAAACATCTAAACATAATAAAATGTTTTTTTTTTTTTCCATTTTGTGGATATGATATACTATTTTTCTTAAACTACCTTATATTAATATTAAATAAAAAAGTAATACTTATTTCAAAACACAAAAATATATTTTAATATTTCATTATTTTATTCATTAAATAGAGTTATATTTGTGGCATCTAAAGTGACATCTTTAGGCCAATAATTAACCCCTAATTTGATTACAAGGAAAAGTAGGTCATATAGGTGTCGCTAAACTCCATATAAGGGTTTTCACTCAAAGGGGTATTAGCTAAATCCCATTTGGATAAACTTCTTTAAATGAACCCCTTTAAATCGCATCATACACCACCATGCTCCACCCAAACACCACCATTTGATTATTTGCAATTATAAGATGTTTAACTATTATAAATGAATTACGTAATCATTTATTATTTAGTTATTTTTATGCATTCTTAAGAAATATATATTACTATACTAAATTTACTTATATGTTCAATAGAAAATAATTTTTTATAATATTATATAAATTTTAAAGCAATACAAATTATTAAGTAAATGTAAAATAAAAAATAGGGTATATAAATATTTTATAAATAGAGGAAAAAAAGAATATGATTTAATAATAGTAAAAGATAAGTAAATGATTAATAAGAATTTCTATATGAGAACAAGTTTATATTGTATTTTAAATGACTCTTAGTTTCAAACCTATATAAATAAAGATTTAAATAGGAGAAATTTGGTGAAGTGTAAGAATCATGAATAAAAAGCAAAAATATAGTTGGGAAAAAGAAAAGATTTGAGTGTGGAAAAGAAGATAGCATGTCACATAAAAATGAGACAAATAAGTTTGAGAATGAAGTGAAAAAGTTTTTATAAACAAACGTTGATATGTAATCTTTCATATTTTTATAACTAGAAATCACATGTGTACAATGCAATGTGAATGCTTAATGGTATATGTTATTAGATTTAAAACAGATCTAATTATTAGTTTTGTATTTGATGTTGATAAGGGGTGTGATTGATTTTGTAAGTGGAACAATATAGATGAAGTATTGCATTTAAAGGTTCCATCTATTACAAATTTGTACATATACATTTACAAATCTTATATCGGAGTGATAGCATTTTGAGTAGTTAATTTGAGCTTAACATGAATACATGAAGACTTTCGTAAATGTGCATATTTTCTATCATGAGTGGTAGCCTTTTGTGGCCAATTTTTTTCACACTAAACATGTATACATTTGATATCATTTTGGATAGTTAATTACTTTTATAGTTGACCTCGTTTGTAACTTTATTATGGAGTAGTTGTGTTTGTTTTGCATCGATTGTTTGATTTGTCTTTTGTTGAAAAACCTTTTTGTATAGTCGATAAAGGGTATGATTGATAGTGATAGTGTAGGAATGTAGATGAAACATTACATCGATTTGTTCTATGTGTACATTTAAATTTGTTACAAATTCATACATATATCATGACATCCGAACTAAACATTTATATATGAGGACCTTTAAACATTTCTTCAATAGTGACCTACAATAAATCTTAAATGATTATGGTACATTCCAAATTTCTTTATTACCTCAACAAGTTTGAGAGCATCATTGTTAGAGTTATTTTGTGCATATCTTACAATCACAACATTCCATGAGACCACATTTTTTTGAGGTGTTTTGCAAACAAAACACGATATGTTATTTTTGTTATAAGGATAGTTTTTAGTTTTGTAGTTGTGTTTGTTTAAACTATGGGTAATTGATTTTTATGTGTAGAAATATATATGAGTCACTTCATTTGAAAAGTGTAAATATGAGTTCTAAACCTTAAAACTATTCAAAATGCAAAAATTGATATAATGTAAAAGCTTTGGATGGAAACAACTATAAATTACATAGTTCTTTCTCAACATTTTTAAATTGTAGGTATTTGTGTGTAGATGAAGACATTAACAATGTGTTGTTGTTGGTTAACATAAAGAAACATGAAACAATAAAAAGGAAAAATCAAACATGTATCTTGTAAAGTGTAATTTTGTAATTGAGATATGTAGACAAACCACTTCATTTAAAGGTTTCATCTCTTCATTTCAAAGTTGTTATAAATTCATCTATATACATTTACAAATCTCATATCATGAATGGTATCATTTTGCGATCTATTTTATTTGAACTTAACATGAGAAGAATTATATCATTAATGGTAGGATTTTAAGGGTAATTTTATTTTTGGTAAACAAGAGTACATTTGATGCCCCTTGAACGGAAATGGTGTCTAGGAAAGAAGAAGTGTTTAGAAAAGTAGTAAAGCATTGTGTTATCAAAGCAGAGTGTAGTATTTACGAAGGGTTGAGTGATAGTTGTCTTGCTTCCTATTTTCTTCTTGCTCCAAGTGTTGCTACGTGCGCCATTTTTTAGTACCTTTCAAATGAAAAAGGAGGTGAAATGCACAGATTTGCAAGCGAGGGAACTCTAGAGAAAGTTGTGAATGTCAAACCCTGCCTTTCATTGGTTCCAATGTCAACTGTTGCTTTATGCATAGTAAGTCCTTAGGACTTGTCGATAGTTAATGCCCGTGACACTTTAAGTAGTAATTGTCTTCAATTCTCTCTCGAAATAGGGGTTATCGGAATATGTAATGGGTTGGAGGGATCCCAACATGGGTCATTGTATCTATCAAATTTTACAACAAAAAATAAAGGTAATGTTGGTGGTGTCATTGATGCATCGTAGACAATGTGTCGAGATTGTTCCTATAACACAATTTATGAGGCCTGTGTCAACCCATAAATTTGCAATAAACATGATTTTTTACTGTTTGCATAGAAGAAATTTGTGCTCCAACTGATCATCATCAAGATTTCTTTGTCCAACCCACCTTCTACTTTCTCAATGATGGATTAGGTGATCGAACATTTAATGCCTTCAACATTTGAACGTTGTGGGAGTCCACGAGGTCATTTTTTGCAAACAAATGTGGCACGTCCTAAATTTTTCTCCACTTAAGCTCTTGCTGAGTTAGGTGTGTGTTTGTGTGAGACATTAGAAGTTCCCATTCCTCAATAAGAGGGTTGAATCTCACATGTTGAGTAGTAAATTACGGAGTGAAATTTGTGCATCGGTTGTTCCTTGTTGCGAAATAAGAGCCCTATTCGTTACGGAAAAGGTTCTAAGCTTGATCCTAGGTTTTTGGGTCCCTTTGAGATCTTGGAGTGCCTCGGTCCCTTGGCCTATCGTCTAGCATTGCCACCTAGCTTGTCTCGTGTCCATGATGTGTTTCATGTTTCTGTGCTTAGGAGATATATTTCGATCCTTCTCACGTGATAGATTGGAGTGCATTGCAGGTGCGGATCGTGGGGTAGGTGATGGTGGAGCCCGTACGCATTATAGAGTGCAGGACCTTGGGCCTTCACGGAAGAGAGATTGATTAGGTTCGATTGTCTAATGGGATAGATATGACAAGACTTTAGCTACTTGGGACGATGCTACTTTACTATGAGGATAGTTTCCACACCTTTTCCAGTGACTTCCAGGAGGAAGTTAAGTCTAAGGGGAGGGGGATGTAGTGCCCACTTTCCTTTGACACCTTTTGATTATTGTTTTTCGATATTGTCATATGCACTTATGGATATATTATAGTTTTTGATATAGCATGTTAGTAGATATCGATATATTGAACTCGTTATTGATTTGATTCTTATATGATGCAAATGGACTACTTTGGAGACTTTTGTTGTTGATATTGATACACTTTTGACATGGTTATTTATCTCGTAATTCGACATGTGATATGTTTAAGTCATATTGAGTAGATCTTGATAATTGGATTAATGTGATGATTGTTTTTACATGAATGAAATGTGTAATAGAAATGTACTAGAAATTGTAAGTGATATCATATTTGCATAGATGATAATAATTCATATATAGTTGATTTTAGATTTATATCACATATTTTGGCATGATTGTTTTAATGCGGCCATGAGGCCGAAGGAGGTATTCTATGTTCTACAGTATATTATATTCACAACAATATCGGTGGAGTGGAGACCAACCACATCGGAATTCGAGAAGAATCCAACTAAGGGTCACCGTAGCAACATGTAATTGTGTGTGTGTTAGAATTATTTGATTAAGGGAAAATTGTGACCTAAGGGTCATGTGTTGTTTTGTTTTAAATTTCACTTTCCATTAGGATTAGTATGTGTTTTCTCTTAGTAAGTGAAATTTTACTTATTTTATTATTTAGATTCTTGGAATTGTGTTTACCCCTTTTTAGTCATGGGTTGTAGTGTCTTAATTAAGTTAATTTGAATTTGGTTTAAACTAATTAAAAGATGTGACCAAAAGGGAGTTCATTTATTAGGCTTGATTTACTTTGGATTTTTGTGTTGAGTGATGTGTGTTTGAATTTTGAGTGTAGCACACTCTACCTCACATGGGAAACTCGAATTTGGCCTTAGAGGCCAAATTTGAAGCTTGTGGGACAAGTCAAACTTGTCCCACACCTCTTAAAATCCCATGCCAACCCTACCTATGGGTTGAGAGGTCAAATATAGGGTCTTTTAGGTGTTTTGGGGGGATGAGAAGGTAAAATATTAATTGCACTTTCTTTCAAAAATTTAATTTTGTCCTTTGGGGAGTGGGCTTAGATGGAGTGTGTAAGGTGCTTGTCATTCCTCCAACCACTCATTAATTGTGCATTGGAATATGATGTTCACCAAGTGATGTGGAGTGGAGAGGAAATGAGGTGGCATCTTACTTGGAGCCACATCACCCCTCCCTCTCCTTTCTCTATTTTATTGAATTCTTGTTGCTTGTTTTGGGGTTAGATGTTCATTTTTTAGTCTCTTGTATTTTTGGAGAGTAGAGGATTTTGAAGGAGTTTGTGGATTTTTGGAGCTTGTTGATACTTGTTAGAATTTTTGTTGGAGCTTGTGGATGCTTGCTTGATCTTTGGAGGTGTTTGGAACTTCATACTTGGAACCAAGGTATCAGCTTCACCTTTGTTTATATTATGTTTGTTATATGTATGTGTGTATATGTTGTGTTGGATGTTGTTGTTTCTTTGAAATACTTGTTGGGAATGGGTAGCATGCCTAAGTTGGGAGTGGGAGGAGACTATGGGGAGTTTATTTGCGGGAGGCATAAGAGATCATTTTCTTGAGGAGGGAGTTTGGGTTGGGTGCCCACCTAGTATGAGAAATGCTTGCATTTTTCTTCTTGTTTTTACTTTGAGGGAGCCATAAGAGTTGAGGGAGGCATAAGAGTGGATGGAGGGATAAGAGGTACTTGAGGGAGGCATAAGAGTTGTTAGGGTATTGTGTTTTGCATTGGAGGATTTTTAGGTGGCACCCATTCCCATTGGGAGGCATAAGTGGCCTCCCCATAGGTCTTACTCTTTTGGCTTTTTGATAAGCCTTGTGATCTTGTTGATTTGTTATTTTATTCTTGTTGAGCTGTTGTTGTGTTTTGTATGTAATAGAATGAATGTGAAATTATTTTTCAAGTATTGTGGAAGCTAGTGGTTGCCATGAGTTGAGATCTTTTCCCATTGTGATGTGGTTGGGGCTCGGGGCCAATGGAGATGATGGCTTCTCCTCTCCATTGGGTATCTTTGTTGGGTGGAGAGCATTGCCTCTCCCCCTATTTTGTTGTGAATCAAGCAAACTTTTGGAGGAGCTACCATGTTGGTGTTTGGGGTATTGGAGTCTTGTTGATGGCCATGTGAAACTTCTTGTATTTTTACCCACCTAGAGTGGAAGAAATTGTAATAATGTAGCTCATTATTTATCTACAATTTTAGGATGGTTTCCCACATCAAGTGGAGGACATTGTAATGAATTTGTGAAGGGAAGTTGTATTCAAATAGTTGTTTTTGATAATGCATTGCATGTGGAAAGACACAAATAAGAAAAGAAAGAAGAAAGAATGTTATGGTAAAGTTAGTTTGCAAATAGAAAAGAAAGAAGCATTTTCATATTACTTGCATTTGATAGTTATTAAACCTCTTCCTTATTCCTTGGATAAAAAAGGGTGAATTGGAAAAATAGTTGTTACTCTTTTAGTGGAATGAAAACCTTCATTTGGTGTGTTGTTCTTGCTCTTGTTTACAATATATTAATGGAAATGTTGTTGTAAAATATCTTGTGGATTGTTAGGAAATTTGTATTATGAAAAGTTACATATCATCATGTTACTTGGAAAGCATGTATTGGAAAAGTTAAACTATTTTGTTCAATTCCTTACATTGTTGAAAGAAGGATTAAATTTCACATGTAATTTTGGAAGAAATTTAAAAGAGGACAAAAACAAACCAAAAGAAAAAAGAAAAGAAGAAATCGTTTGCTTGTTACCTTGTCAATAAATGGAATTTCCTTTCTATTTTCCTTCATTAAACAAATGGAAATAAATAAATAAATAAATAAAATAAAAATGGTTACCTTTGAACCTTAGCCTCTTTTGATTGTATAAAGTGATGATCAAATTATTATAAATTAAAAAAAATGAAACAAGATTAATTTTACTCCATAAACCATTACTATCAAACTTAAAGGATATATATATATATATATATATATATATATATATATATATATATATATATATATATATATATATAAAATAATAATAATAATTATTTATAATATAAGATTTTAGTTAGTTGGTCATATTAATAATACAAATAATAATAATTAATGACAATAACATTAAGATATATATATATTTAAAAAAGAAATGAAAAAAAAAGGAAAGAAAAGAAAAGGAAACATGGAAAATGGGAAGTATAAATATAAAAGGTTAAATAAAAAGAAGAAGGGGGAAATAAAGTACCCAATGAAAAATGAACTTAAATTAAAGTATAATGCTTGGGATTAAACCCCAAAAAGACTACGGCCTATTTTAATTGGGAGAATGGGGAAGGGTTGGGGTGGGGTGAGGCCCTCCCCAACCCCCAACAAACCTTGAAAATCATGTTAACTAAATAATGTAAATTTTGTTTGCTCTTTTTTTTAAGGCGTCTTTGTATAAAGATTAAGTCGCGAGCTAGATATTGTATAAACACACACACACACACACACACACACACACACACACACATATTCACTTACCTAAATGATAACACATATCAGATCTTAACTATGTCAATAAAATGGAAAATACCCATATACCCATTTGGGTAAATATAACAAAAATATGAGTAAAATAATATAAATACATCCTTTGAAACCCTAGATGAGGGTATGCTCAAAATATGAAACAAGGAAAATTGCAAGACTTTACAAAAGCTTGAGTGACCTCCAATGGCTTCCTTTCCTCCTCCATCAACCTGCAAAACAAAGAGAAAGAATGAATCAAATGAGATGAGAAAGGAAGCTTCATAAGGATGTTTAGGGTGGGTACCCTTTTTCCACATCAAGGGCCTAGATTGAATCCATCCAAGGTATGAGAATCACCCCTACAAAAAGTAGGTGGAGGATGGATGAGTGAGAAATTACTTTTTATTTAAATATCTAAATTTAAAGCATGAGTTGACTTTTAAGGGGTCACTTTATGAGGTAATGGGATGTTTATTCTAACCTCATGTAAAATGGACCTTGTTATTTATTTATTTGTGGAATATTTAGCTATAGTAGGAATTTAATTGTTTATTAAATTAATGCTTAGAGTGAACTAAATATTGGTTGACGAAATGTACTTATTATTTTTAATGCGGACTTAATAATTAGTTAAAATGGGAAATTATTAATTATTAAATATCATTGACCTTGAAACATATCGTGACAATTGTAGTTTCGAGTTCAGTATGCGAGCACACACATTTCAAAAAAATTATTCCGTAATTTTTTCTAACTTAACCTAGGTTGTTCTTGAGTCTCTTGCGGGCATTTTCAGCTTGGCGTTACACTATGGAAGGTTATTATGAAGTGTAAAGGTCAAAAACCTCAAATCTGCTCTTCCAAAGACTTGAACCATGCTAAAAAGCCTAAAACATTTCACAAAAATGGTGCCATCGCGTAGAGGAGACTCTTAGCTTCATAGAAATATTGTTTCTAAAGTGAATAGAATAAGATAAATATAATTTTATAATTTTTACTAACAATAGGTATTTAAGACATTTTTTCCGTGAATGTTCATGTCTATGTTTAAAGATTGTAACTTTTGTTTCGCTTATCAAAATATGATAAAAATTATACCATCCAAAGTGTGGAAAAATGTTATACACGTTAAATATATATATATATATATATATATATATATATATATATATATATATATATATATTTAATTTCGATATTTTTGATATAGTTATGGTAGGCAAATGGAAAGTGCTCCTTTTTCTAAATATTTTCAGATCACTTTCACGGAAAAAATCATAAAAAAATATATTGCTAAAAAAATACAAAATAAAATCCATCCCAAGATAAACAACTACATCTAACATTTCACCAAAGGAAAAAAAAAAAAGAAAATAACCAAGATTTGGTCATCCAAAATGTGGGCAAACGGACTACAATCTTATAAGTTTTTTCAAAAAAAAAAAACTAAGTCATATAATTTTAAGTGTTTAATATAGCTAAACTTGTTCTTTTTTAAAAAAATTAGTATTTTAGAAACTAGATTCCGAATGCTACGATTCATATTTATATAATTTTTTCTAATTTAGAGTGCATGTATAGCTAATAATCCCTACAAGTTGATATTTTGTTGTTTTTTGCAATATGACGTCCACGGATGACCCTATATTTGTCCATCAACTTCCTGCACTTACCCACCCCTTTTGTCTTTTTTTGAAATCTATCTCTCTCAAAGTATTTTTTTCCCCCTTATTCCTTCATGCAATATAACTTTCTTGTTTTCATGTTGATGTGATTCAATAGTTCAAGATTTCTTAGGATTTAATGATTGATCTTCCCTCATTTTAGAATTAACAATTTATTATTTCTCTAGATTCAATGATTAATCTTCCTAGTTTTAGAATTAAGAATTTATTGTTTCTTTGGATTCAATAGTTTATCTTCCCTCATTTTAGGATTAAGAATTTATTATTTCTTTGGATTCAATAGTTGATCTCCCCTCATTTTATAATTAAGAAATTATTTCTTTCAACTCAATAGTTGATCTTCCCTCATTTAAGAATTAAGTTACATTTTACTCCCTTATATATCTTGAATTTGCTACACTAAAATCTGTATTTCCATTAAAAAAAACATAACCTTTAAATCCTCCTATGCACCAAAGAATCTTTAATTATTTTGTACCTATTGAAATTTCCATTGAAACCCTTTGGTGTCATTCTTAGTATCATAGTAATTAATACCGTCAATTTGCTCATGATTTTGAAGTACAACCATGTAATAATCGGTTCGTCAAAGGCATATTTTAGTGTTGAAAAGAAATCAAGTAGAGCTAATAGAATATTGAAAATTCCCATTAGAGATAATATTATCAATACCATGCGCCACTCATTGTCCAAAGTCTGACCTTTAACAAAAATTAACCTCCAAAAAAATATTTCCCACTATTTTTCGCATTACTTAGAGTGAAGGGATGAGATCCACCATAATAATTTTGATTC
The DNA here is from genome assembly GCA_018340775.1 of Taxus wallichiana var. yunnanensis. Classification (NCBI taxonomy): domain Eukaryota; kingdom Viridiplantae; phylum Streptophyta; class Pinopsida; order Cupressales; family Taxaceae; genus Taxus; species Taxus wallichiana. The sequence goes on along the minus strand of CM031233.1, from coordinate 206,246,794 downwards.
TTTGTTTTTGAATTCAAATGTATCAAGGAGAATATACATTAGTAACTATATGCTCCAATGTCTTTTGATCTTCCTATAAAAGTGTACTCTCTGAGACACACAAATCACCTACTTTTCTTAATGTACAATTTTTAGGAGACTATGTATACCTTCTATTGTATTTTTCCTTGTAATAACTTATTTGATATCACAAGAGGATTGTACAATATGAGCTCACTCCCAGAAAAATTATTCAAAGACACCAAAATCTTTTGGTGGAATAGAATAGATTGAATAAAGACAAATAATTATTTTTGTTGTCAATATTTTCACTTGCTATTTTGACACTATTTTTTGATACCATCATGTGACCAATTAGATATGGTTGTCAAGTTATAAGAGATAGGGGATTCCTTTTCAATACTCGACCTTATATAGGAATCAATTAAGATTACATTTTGTGGGTAGACTTCATTGTGGTGTGGTGAATATGTTTAAAGATTATTTTCTCAAATTCAAGTTTAAAAATACTAGTTGCATAGGATAAGAGAATGTTGTTGCAACATATGACCCATTTCTTATTTAGTGATGCCATGGTCTATAACTATTAATGTTACGAATTTCTTATATAAAACTAATGTGAGATCCTATGAAGGAACATTTTATTCAATGTTTCGAGATAATCTAGCCCTATTATTAGGTGCACGTTGCGTATTTACCTTTCGAGCTATCGATACGACTTGGGCACTTTTTGGATACGATTCAAATATTTTACTTATCCGTATTTTAATAGAAACTCCTAATTTTGTCATTATCCCGAAGCGTTCCCCTATGGTAGAGGACCTCCGAACGCGTTTTACAATTGTGTTAAATTTGACGACCTCTTTGACATTTTCGCAGTTGCATGTTAAATTTGACGGGTCATTTTCATTGATAAGAGGGTTTTTGTGTCTGCAGATTTATGATCACATCTTGGACACAAATTTGAAGGCAGCGATTTGAAACTGCGAGCGAGGCATATGAAAGAGGACCAACACATTAGCCTTCAACAGGCCTTCAACAACTTCATCGCCTGTAGAGGAATGGTGCCGCTTTACCCAATGCCTCCCTTTATTGACAACACCCTCGACATTGTCCACTCTATACAAGATCTTGAAGCCCGACGGTGTTTCTGGGACGACCATTTCTTCTGTGTCGAGTTGATCTTCTTCTTCTGCAAACAACGCATGCAGTAGTTTCCTCTCAAAGTCTCCCTGCTTTCCAAACTTAACCCTAATTGCATGGATTGCAATGACGGATGGTATGTCTCCCAACCTCGAATGACAATTAGGTTTCTATGGATGGACGTGTGTTGGTTGGTCCTTCTTCTTGGATCAAGAAGTTGCATTCCTTCTTCTCTTGTTACATTTATTACCGCTTTCCCAAGCTATGCAAGCTTTGAACATTGCAAATCCGTAGGAAGATTTGCATACATATTTGGAGGTGAAATGAGGTTGTTGAGGGTTTACGAGAGATATGTCTTTATGCGCAATGGTGTTCTTGTTTGTTTTGGCTTAGCACTTGCATGCTAAAGAAAATAATTACAGAAACTACATGCCCTTTAGAGCAAGAAAGAATTAGGTCCTCACATTGCCAAATCCATAGATAAGTTCTTGTTGAAGAAGTACATGGAAGATGATTATGCATAGCGTATGACCCCTGCATATAATAGTTATGCAGAGGGGTATGACATCTTATTACGTTACTATTGTTGGCCTCGTTGAAGCAATGTGCCGTAAGGGTATTATTCTCGGGATATTGATCTTGTGGATGTGACCTGCTTGTCGATCTTGCTAGCTAAAATTATCCCATTAGGGATTTTCAAAAGCGCGAGACCCATATTGTAACGACTCCAAAAATTCACACACTGAACAACACAAGAAAAGACAGGATAATTTTTTTGACTTGCTTGACACATAACACGACACAACATGTCGTCACAAAGGTTACAACCAACTCTAGGAACCACTTATTACGGGGATGACCACAAGGTCAGCACGGAAACGTTCACACCCAAAAGGATAATAAACTTTTTTTTTTTTTTTTGACAGAACAACATAGAAGTCCAACCACATGACACTCTCACAGCTAGGGAAAGCCACAGTAAGAAATGATTGAAGGTTATTTATTTTGATAAAACACCCTTTAACTCATGACTTATGTTTTTAGAGAGATTCAAGATATGATTCGTACAAATTTATCTTACCAACTGAGTTATTTTCTTATACACTGTAGAGTAGTTCACTTAAAGTCTTCTCCTTTATGAAAATTAATTGTTTAATTCCATTATTCAATAAAGGAGATAATTTAATTCCACAAGGCCATCTATCCATACTTATGTCACTAAAATTCGCTCAAAACCTTGTTACCACATGGATTCGTGTTCAACATAATTAAGAGGAAATTACAAAGCACCTTGGGAAAAGTTAAGAGAAGGAGGTCAAGTTGAATTCCTCCTTAAGATGTCATTAGTTATTACCAAGATATAATTGGATCTTGAGGTTTTATCCATAATTATTAACGATTTTACTTAGGCTTCCCTGAAAGAGCTTTACAAAAGGAGATTATTTACTTTCCAAAAGGCTGAGAGATAAATTGAGTGGTTTATAAATTTTCTTCTCCTATTTGCTAAATCTTATTATCTTCCAGAAACTAACCATTGTTTTCCCTTAAGCTTGTTTAAGAGTTCACCCAAAAGGGGTAGTGTTCACTAGTTTAGCTAGGGATATCAAATTTTAAAATTTTACTTTACAAGGATAGTTTCACCTTTGATTATTTCAGGAATCTATTGTTCTCAAGTAAGTCATCTCTACATTAATTTATCTGAATATATATATTTAGTTAACTTCTATAAGGGTTAACCACTCCATTTAATTTTACTTATATCACATCATTACAAGGTGTCAGAGAGTTTTGACTTAACACTTTATTCTCAAAATCAAGGTTTTACAATACTTATGCCAATGTAATGATTGAATATCATTTCTCACCAAGGTAAGTTACTAGTCTAACAACAAAAGGGAAAGAACACTTCACCACGTAGTTTTCTGAACATACCAAGACAAGAGATCTTCTAAACTCCTTGCAAGCAAAGTTACAAAATTTACAACGCATTGAACTTTCTACAAAGAACTTCATAATTTGAACTGATGAAACTTTTACACTCTTTTCCTTTAATCTACTCGCATAATCCATCTGCACAAATATATACTAGAGTCAGTTCGCTAGAACTGAGCATGATAAGATATAAACCTCACCTAATAACTTATGCCATCTAGCATTTAAATAAATGAAAGTTTGCAATACTCCCTATCAAATAATTTCTAACATGCATTCAAAACTTAACTACACATCTCATGATAATACATTTCATACTCATTAATGTTCACTCCCCTAAGATCTGCTTACATAAGAACACAATTCCAAGTGACTAGATATACAACCTTAACCATGCAATTAATCATACTTAAATTACAGTAATAATAATATCACTCACTTTATACCTTCAATCTACTTCTCCCACATATGTATCCAATAATATTATCTTTTAATTGAATAACAGCACCAACGACGTTAAGTTCTATAATAAATACAAGTATCAATCTTATATTATTCATCGATATTACTCAAGCATCAAACCTTCATAGATAATCAATGATTATATGTAAGTATAATTTTGATATTTACCTCACAATTTTAAGAATATACTTATGTTAACAAATATTCCACCAATCCATGAGTTCATATATTACTTAGATATCCTTTTGGTTGCTTATTACCATGTCTTTATATGTTTCTATTAGTATAAGAGTCCAACTCGTTGGAATGAGTCATGATCAACAGTATTGTCATATTTTGCTAATATGTCAAAGATATATTCGACTAGCTAAGATATGTAAGCGTGGTCCAAGCCACTATAAATACAAGTATCAACATTATCTCAACTCCCAATTGAGATGCAAGTATCAATTTTTAGCTAACATAATAATCATCGTAAATACCAGAAAATATTCCACTCATTAACCAAGTATTGAAATAACATATTTATCCTTACTGGTTACCTGATAACCTAATATATCATGTTATATAATTCAACCTCCACTTGCATACCCCAATTTATGGGTATTAATTATTGTTCTATATAATGAAGTTAAATAATTTCAGGTCAACTTCTATCCTTACTGTCATACATGGTATGTACAGTCCCATTATGGCAGTTGTTACCTTTACTTAAGGTTGTGCATGAATCCATTTTAGGGTAGTTCTCATAACTTCCCTATTCATCTGTTTTCCTACCAAAAAGCATTTCAACAAGCTTATAAGTCAAAGTATAGGATAAATTTGTAATTTCATAATTCAAGCATTTCCTGAATTCATATGCCATAGGGCCATCACATGTCAGTCAACTTGAAGGATGTACACATTCATGAGAGTTCGATGTATCCAATATTACTTTAACTGATTTGAAGATCCAAGTAGTGCCTCAACTTAAGCCATATAATTATCCACACAAGCTAACGTCTTGAGTGCTTACCGTATCCAAAAAGATCACAAAAACAACCCCATTAACACATGCTTCAGGAGCGTTCCAATCTAAAAATAAGCTCATAGTAATAATAATAACAGAGGGCCTGGTGAGGGGTTTTCAATAATCCCCAAGGTAAACGGTGATCAAAAGAGTCAGATGGTATCTAGAAAGACCAGTAAAACCAGTACGACTCCCCAAATAGAAGCCCCCAATTCTAAAGGGGTTTATATCATTATCAAATCACATTAAAAGACAAACATAGTCTTCCAAGAAAATTCCCGTTTTCAAGCCATGTTCTACAATTAAAAACAATACAAGGAATATTCTAAATCTCATTCACACACCACAATATTTTCTACAGAAACCACTGTTCACAGGAATAATCATGGCAAAAAGATAAACCAACTTTATAAGGTCGATAAGCAAGAATCATTGGAGAGAGATTTCTTCTTGTCAAAAGGTAATTAAGATAAACTGTAAAGGGGAGAGAGATCAGCTCATGCAATTATGACTAAAATTCATTTGAAACCCATCTCTTTCTGGGCATCTCTTTCAAGAAAGAGTCAATATATGTAAATACATGTTATATAATATCCAGAGTCCAAACGCTATTTACTTAGTAAAACAAAAACACATCAACATTCCAAAAGAAACCCACATCTACAGCATTCGAACAAAATTGCAAAGATTGATTTACCCAAATACTAAAAGGGATAAATCATTAAGAGAGAGGGTTAGTCTTATCATGCCTGTTTTAAACGCATCCACCAGCAACACATCCAGCAGGGACTGCATAAGCCACACGTCCCACTGATCCACTTCTTTTAGCTTTGAAAAACACCACTCCAGGCTCCCCTTAAGATGGCACAGCCAGGAGGAAAGCAAAGGAGAAAATGCCACTGTCTAACCCCTGCTAACTGCACTGGGTGCTGAGCTCCAACGGTTTCAAAATCCCCAACAACATCCTCCCAAACTCACGTGGCCAGAGGCAAGGAAGGGACAGAGAGAGGATAAAAAAATGAGGATATTTACATTGCATGTGGCCAACAAGAAAACAATGCTCCTTTCCCCCAAAACGTATCAGGAAACAACATAAAACCATGTCCATATTTTGTGTTATCAGACCCTCATCTACGGGGCAGAGTAGAAGAAAAAGGCACGCGTGGAAGGAATGGTTGGATTCACATTTGGTACAGGAAAGAGGGGGGTAGGAATACGCAGCAAGGCAATCTGTGCTTCATGAATATTCTGATATGAAATAGATCCACCTCTATGAGATTCTCTTCCATGAGTTACATCGTAAAACAAGTAAGGTCTCAATAGAGAATCTTTGCAATAAATTTCATCAGGTCTCCTGGTAACACTCTTACTGTCACTTAATCGATTTTGATAAAAAAATATCTTGAAGGAGAATCCCGAATTTGAGGATGCATTCGATACTGAACAGATAACAACATAGTTGGACAACCTTCTTGTTGGAAGCACTCAAAAAGGCTTCTACTAAACTGCAACATGCCTGTCGCTAGATAATTCTGTTGCAGGTCATTGCTTTGTGGATCCCAACAAGAACACACCTCGCAGCACCCAAAGAAAGTGGAGGTAACACGCCTACTTCACTAGCTTGTAGCTTCATCTAAAACCACCATATCAAACCCATTACTGCGCCCAAGGAGGAACCATGAAGAAAAATGCCTTGACAGAAAATATTTTGATGGCCTCTCTGCCCACGCAACCAGGTCAAAAGGTAGTTTGGAACAGGTGCGGACATCCATCCACGTGCACAGGGTAAGAAGAGGAGAATCTCCAAAAAGGGAACCAACAAATGTCTAACCTGCTCCCTTCAAACAACAATCATGCACGCAGCCAACACCCAAAATGGATTGAGCAATCAACAAGTAACAAAACCCCGGGCAAGCTTGAAAGGAACCACCATAAAAATGAAGCGGCCAATCCTAAAGCAGGTCAAAGAGGCAATAAAAACAAGAATGCATCCCTCCTTCCAAGGGCCTACATCCCCACAAAACGTGCCCAACACTCATCCACCCATACGCATTGAAAGCAATAAAGGAGCGACCAGAATTTCTGCCAACTTCCAGCTAAAACCCACGCAAGGTTATTTCTCTCTCCTTTTTTTTTTAAACTCATGCATAGGGACATGTCACTGCCAAGGTGAGGAAGGGGGAATGATAGGTGGTAGCTGGAAGATTTAGTTGAGCATTTAAAACAGTAGCAGTCCCATCAAAACTTGCACTCCCTACGCACTCTCAAGATAGCAATAAAATAAATGCAATTAATCCTAGGCCAACCAAAAAGGTTACATTGCACACAACTAGCAAGCCGGAGGAGTGAAATTATAATTTCTTTTAATTATAATATAAATGATTGAAACGACAAGAAAACATGCCTAAACAACCAAGGGGATAAACTAGATGTTAACGTTCGAAGGCGAACACGAAGCAAAGACCGACCATGGAGCCAAGACATCAGAATTACACACGTAGTTCGATGCTCCACAAGAGGGTCATTGCGACAAGAACTAGGGTAAATGCCGAACGGGGCATTACACGGATCTTCTAGAGGATTCATTGAAGCGTATGCGGGAAAGAGGCCGAATCCCCGAGTTTGACCGCTTATATTGATGTGCTCGCTTTGATATTTCTAACAAGATGATTGCGGAGAGGATCTGTTTAGGATGGAAATGGAGAGCTTGAATAAGGAGATTGAGCACAATGGGCTTCACCTATCGATGACATCTTTCAATTGTACTTGCACTGTTTAAATTGTCATTGTTCCCAAGCTTTATTATGGAAGATACAATTTCTTCTTTGGATCCTGCTGCTCAAGAGAATTTTGGTGGAGATGCCTCTTCGTAAGTATTTTTCTCAAAGGTATTGATTTTATACACGAGGGAATCATTGCATTCATATTCTTTATAAATCAACTTCATATCTGTCACCATTTAATTGATTATGTAATTTGTTGCTTTTTTACAAATGTGAATAGTGTAGCAACATTGTGCGAGGTAAAGTACCATCAAAACCAATATTATGTTGTTCTTTAATAGGTTTAGTGCATTTGGGTCCACATGATTGTCATTGTCCTAGTCATGATTTTTGATAGTAGTCATTGTGGGTATTGTCATTATGGACGTCTTTCGGTTTGTAATTCAAATGGGTACTTTTGGTTTGTGGAGACACCCCATAAATTGACACATACTTGGTCTTGTGTTGCCTATTGGTTCCTCCAAATATCATTTTTGTTTTCCATTAAAATATTAAACCATGAATAATTCGAGATCAAAAGCAATGAAAGTAGAAAATCATTAACACCGACAAGCCACTTTTTACGTCGAAGGCATGAACTGCGGGAAAGCCCCAGACCTGACCTGGAGGAGGAATCTTCCGACATAAGTGGTGGATTGCACGGAAAGCGAAATTCGTCTTTGGGAGGGGAGGCATTCCCGGAGGCAGAAATGGCGTACTCATGAGTGGAGGTGGACATACCTCTGGCGTCAGCAAGAAAGGGGAAGAATGGCCGCCTCCCTGGAAGACAGTACGCTTCAGTCGAAGAAACAATAAAAAACGCCTTGCCTAGGGCTCCGGGAAGGGATTTCCAGATTATAATGTTGAATGTTGATACAACCGGTGCATTTTGTTCATTTCTGTGGGCGTGGATGGTTGTAGCTGGAAAGCCCCTTTCACTTTGTCTGCTGAGTCTGGTAGAGGTTGGAGACTGAGGGAGTGGAGGAAGCCATCGAGCAGCGCAGCTAAGATTTAAACAAAAGGGTAAAAAAATTCATCCTCTTCCTCTTTACATTGTACAGTGGCTGAATTTGGAATGATTATGTTTCTTGGGTTTGTATGAACTGACCTTTTTTAGTTGCTCATACAAAGACTGTTCCTAAATCCCGATGGCCTGTTTTGGTCGGTTGTGGACATTTATGTGATTTCACAGTTCTGACTGTTATATCGTTGTATTAGAGGTCTAGAAACTCAAGATTTCTCCTATTTGTGGAGTATACAAGTATTGGGAGGTATGTAAAATGATTACAATGGAATAAGGGAGGTTTCCATCCATAAACAATGAGAGCTTTGTTGTTTGAATATCTTTTATCTCTGACTTTCACACATAGTCCTGAAGAAGCTGTTTTCCTTGCATTTTCTTCTTAGTTTTTCTTTATTGGCATATGTGGAATTGCCTAATGGGACTTGAAAGGTGGTTGTCAGGGTTCTAAGAGATGTTTGGAGGCGTTAGAAGGTAGAACACCCATAAATCATTTAAAGAACCCCTGCTCATTGTCCTGTGATAGTCTTGAAACCCTCAGCTATGGTTTAGAAACCCAAAATTTGAACTGTGTGTGCTCGGGCTTGTGTCAAAGGAAGAACATAGTCTAACAGTCATGGAGACTGTGTTCAAAGCCTTAAGCCAAGTTTTCTTGAATGTATAATATGTTAAGCCTAGTCACACCGCTGTCAAAGACCTTGAAACAACTGTGAGCATGTTCCCTATTTGCACTGACTTTCATAGTATACTATGTGGATCATTTACCCCTTGATTACAATTCTTAGGTTATGTTGCAGTTTATCGAATTATTACTTGTGCCATGCAATTTAATTATTTTATGTCCTGTCTCATAAAATCCATGGCACCATCATGTTTCTTTCAAATTAGCTATGAGGAAATTTAGTTTTTAAGGGAACGTCATTATGTTTTTCTTTTGGGACAAGTAAAAAAATGTGCTAATTTCTAGAGCTTTCCAATCACGTATTGCTTTTACCTTCCAGTTTTCCAAAGAAAGACTTCTTTCTAATTTCCATGCTTTTGAAGTACCACCTTCCGATGGTTTCTCTAAGAACATGCAAAGCAACTAAAAAGCATATATACTTCAAAGAACATGCATGATTTTTCCATTATCCTGCTTTTATCTTGCATGCAATACTACTCGCATACATGTATGAATACTTTTCATATTTCCAGAGTGGGCATGCACGCTTTTTACAAATATAATCAAACCAAAATAATAAGGCAAAAAAGAAACCATCAATTTTCTGCACAATATTTCTTTTTTGCCTCTGTCCTTGGTGGGACGATTTGAAGTTGTAAATCTTTTTTCTCTTCAAAATTTGTAGCCAGATGATCTGCAGCAGGAGAGGGGCTCCTACAATCTTGTTTTCTCTTCATAGTTAATTTTTGCACCACTTTAACAGGGGCACCATGCTTTCCAACAACATTGTTCATTGAGATCTCATGTTCATGCAGACACAGATTTCCTTGATTCTTTTGAAGAAAGATTGGGTTCCGTATTTTCAGATTTCTTGACCTTGAGGTGCTACACAAACATGATCTCAAGTGGCACCCTTCCACCAGTTGGCCTTTTTATTTTACTTACGTTGCACCACCTGGAGACCTCTATCAGAAGAGATAGAATCACCTTCTGACAACTTTTGAACTGGAGGCTGGATGTCTGGACATGAAACAACCAAATAGCCATATTCAAAACATTCCCTTCATCTAAAAGCAATGTTTTTGTTCAACTTTTCGTGCACCCCATTTCCCCCTCTGCCAAGCACAAAAAACCAGGGCAAAAATGGCAGGGCTGCCTTTGCTCAAATCCACCTCCACACATATTCTGGGGCATGCTGTCTTGAAGTTTCTATCTGTCACCTAATGTAGGGAAATGTATTTTCCAATCACCTAACCCTTAGGAAAGGAAGAAAGGATTTTTGCACTTACAAAAAATCTTTGTTTGGACTTTTCAGTTTGTATTGGTTTGACAAGGAATACTAAACTTATAAAATGTTTATTACTTTACTTATATTGGTTTGATGAGGAATACTAAACTTATAAAATGTCAATTACTTTATGAAAGTGTGTCATTTACTTAAATCGACTAGCTGTATTCCATTTATAATTGTTTTCCAAAGCATTAGAGTTAAATCTTAGCGGAGTATGCTAATGTATTTTTGCATGTTTCTAAAATGACAAACAAACAAATTTGGCATTTCTTTTTACTTGGTCCAAATAATGCTATGTTATTGAGAATTTTAGCCAGTTTGTCTATGACTTCTGGCATGTTTTTAAATCAACAAACAGTCAAATTTGGGATTCCTTTTTAATTCTCCAAAGAATGCTACATTACTAGATTCTGAACCCCAAAACACCCCAAATAGTTCATTGTTACTCTACACTTGGTTCATCAGAGGATGAAGCCGGGGTGCATCGAGGGGTGAAATCACAGTAATTTCACAGTTTAAAAAAAAAATCAGTCTTTTTTATTGATACTAAATACAAAAAAAATTAACATTATTTTATACTCCCTATGGCTCTGCCCATGTTTTTATTTCTTTCATTCACAATTTCTTGTCCTCCATTCTCATAATAGTTTGTATCTACTCCTTTTTCAATCATTATGTTTCTCTGCAATTCTCATTCCATTGCTTAACTGTGGATACCACTGTCTGTTCTGCTCGTGCATTGGCTAAAATTCTCAATAACATAGCATTATTTGGACCAGTAAAAAGAAATGCCAAATTTGTTTGTTTGTCATTTTAGAAACATGCAAAAATACATTAGCATACTCTGGCTAAGATTTAACTCTAATGCTTTGGAAAACAATTATAAATGGAATACAGCTAGTCGATTTAAGTAAATGACACACTTTCATAAAGTAATTGACATTTTATAAGTTTAGTATTCCTCATCCAAACCAATATAAGTAAAGTAATAAACATTTTATAAGTTTAGTATTCCTTGTCCAAACCAATACAAACTGAAATCTACAAATTAAGTTAATTAACCCTTGCTTGCCAAGCATAGACTCAAATTCAAAGATCTCTTCACATTCTAGATAAACGGAAAGGGGTGAAGAAGTCTTTTCAACAATAAAGCCTCACCTAAAAGAAGGAAGGGTCCACAATTTAATGGGTTTCCACAAGAGATCCTTCTATGTGCTGCTAAAATTTTCTTTTGAGAGTTAATTGCTCTCGTTTCAAGGTAAATCTCTTTGAATAAGGCTTTAACATGAGACTACTCTCCTCCAGAGCTCTAGCTCCTAACCTTGGTAAGCTTGGGTAAAGTTAGTAGTTTAATAATTTTTCTTCTTAGATGATAGGAAATCACCAAATAGATATTTACTCTCAACTCTTTGAAAAATGAAAGTAAGGAAGTGCAGAATCCTGATATTTCTGATTTATTATAACAGTTTTCTAATGTATTCTTGGTGGCAGAAGGTAAGTTTCTGAGTGAAGTTACTGGAAACAAGAAAATTGTTTTCCATTTTCATCATTGGGACTTTGTGCGCTGCAAATATCTATTGTTTATGTTTCTTGGGTCTATTTGAACTTTGCTTGTAAATGTTTTTTATATCAGTTTTGTGTGTATCCTTCACTCTTCATACAGGGGTCCTTGGTAGATCATCTATAGCTTACTTCCATAGTATATGAATCAATACAAAGTCGAGTCTCGTTTCTCAAAGTATTGGAAATTTATTTTCATGTTCTGTGAAAGATTTCAGGTTGTGTGGGTATTAAATTTCAATAAGTATGTAATGTATGAGTATTGAATTTCAGTTATTATGCAAATGCTTTTTTAAAGGCTATCTGTATGCTATTTTCCTTTGTGGCATGGAGAATTCCATAATAGATCGTGTAGAGAATTGGTTATTGAATATGTTTTTTTTTTTCATTATTTCCCATTTACATTTTCATAGATTCTTACTTGTGTGGTTGAAGTTGTCTGTCTACAAATATGTTATTGTTGTATGTGTTTCATAAAGAAAACTATTTCCTACTTTCGATATTCAGCCACGACATAGAGGGGCAAGTGCCTTCACCATTGGCAGGATTTGGTGTGTGCTGAGGGGTTTTAGCCCCTGGGAAGCCTCATCGAAACACCCTTTGTTGGGTGTTTGACTGCTCATTGGAAAGGTTTTTAAAGCTTCCTACCAAAACAGACATCACCCAAATATTTGTCTTGGAATCCTTGTTTGTGCTCTACAACCAAAAAAATATGTGTTTTATTTCCATTTCCAGCATAGTACTTAATGCGGTTCGAATAGCATCTATGCATTTTGTCTTTTTGCGATTTTATTGTTCTTTGTTGCTTGTGGGTTTGCAGCAATGAAGACTCGTAGTACAGTTGTTGTTCCTCCGCACGGTGTGACAATCACCACTCCGCACTTGGAGTGGGAAGATTCTTTCAACCGGACAAAGTTTGTTGTTAATGTGCTCCACTGCAGAAACCAAAGCCTGCAAAACCTATGATCGCTGAGCTGGTTAGAGACCATCTCAGGTTGCATCCTTCCTACCCTCTATATCTTTCCAAGTTCCGTATGCAGTGGGCTTCAACTCAAGGGGGTTTGGACTTGTATATGATCGTCCCAAGATGCTGTGAAATATGAACCTGATCACAAACAGAAAAGATGGGCATAACTGCAAAGACAATACATGCTGGAGGGAAAAAATCACATGGCGCAAAAAAAATTGCTAATGTCACCAAGGGAAAAAATGAGAAGCCAAGAAAAAATGAAATACTTTAAGGACGTACTCTGTTAAACTTATGTACATAAGTGTGCTTTAGGTAGCTATATGGTACAAACATCTACTATGTTCTCTTTCAGTTCCTCGTTCGAAATAACAGTATGTTATGTTTTTGATAGCTCTTGCTCGTCGGTCACGAAAATCGATAAGGGTTTTTATTGTAAATCTATGGTCCTAGACTTCTATACACTTCGAATCTGTGTTTTGGAGAAATTATGAATCTACCTTTTGTATTGTTCGTCAATCTCAAAATACATAGAATGTTGGGTTCTACTTCTAACAAGGTTTCAACTTCCTTTTGTTTTTGTATTGAGGAATTTCCCTTGTTTTTGGGAAAGAAAAGGTGCATATCATTTTAAAAATAAGCTAATGCTCAGATTATGACAATAAAGTATTGCCCATAATCGCGCGCTCTTGCTTTCCATGTTGCACTTTCTTGTAAGCTCCCAAAACTGTTTGTGAAAAATGCATATGTATACACCATAGTGAAAACAAATGCCGAGAAATAGAATCGAGTTTTCAAAAATATGACTAAGCTAGGACTGATGCCACTAGTAAGTTGAGTAGACTTCCATAAGAAATGCCACAACAGTCATTGGGGAAATATATATGGTTATTGCCTTGGAAATTTGGTAATGCAAAATTTAAAAAATTAGTCTTTTGTGTAAATGACGTAGTCTATCGTGGATGAGTGTGAGGATGTAAATATATTATATTTTTTGATGTGTGTAAATCTTGTTGTCATAGCTACTGAATGCTCACTTGGCCTCCAGAGTGTGTGATGCAGACATGGTAAGGTGTCACAATTAAGAGATGCCTTATATTGCACAGCCCACAGATTTTCAGAGATGAGACCTTACCTACGCAAGATCACTATGTAGCTTGAAAGAAAGAGTAAAATATTCTTCTATTACTTAATGAGGAAAAGATTAAAGACTCGGCATAATACATTCCCATTTTGTTAGAGACTTATGACAGACTCTGCAACATCCACTAAGGGACGTAGTTCTTAGGATTCTAGGTTAACTATGCTTGCAACAGGCAAGACTTCTAAAGTTTTGACTTGTTTCTGTTACATGTCCATTGCTCCCCCTATTTATAGAATCTGGGAGGAGAAGTAAAGATACCTTTGAAAAGATTCCTAAACTCGATCAGATCACCTTCGATTCAACTCAACCGGTTAGTGGGTAATCACTCATGGGGGTGTTTTTGTTCAATCAAAAGATACCAGGGCACTTGGTCATCCTGTTGGCAAAGAAAATGAATCAGTGTCCATGTGTTCAGGCCAAAACTGTGTCGATGTTGACAGGCGTGCAAAATAACACGAGGTCTGCAAAGGCACAAAAGCTCAACAATATGGATATTGCACGTAAAAGAACACAAGATCTGCAAAGGTGTGTGTAGGGCGCAGATATTTAAACAAATGTGGGTGTGCAATTTGCACATGGTCCCCACTCAAATGCTCCCAGAGCTTGACTCCATAGGCTGCAAAAACTCAAACAAACTCTTCATGCCTTGCCCTCCTTTATTCCAAGCAACACCATGCACAAGATTCCCAAGGTCGTGTAAAGCTACACAAGATTGTGCCAGATTTTATTCTTCTAACTCTTAGCTCTTTTTGGTGATGCAAGATTGCAAGTGAACCTGGATGCTTCTGCATCAGTGTGGGGGATATGTTGTAATGTGTATATTCTATCAAACTTAATGCCTGTTTTATGTTAACAATAACACACATGTATTCTGGAAATGTGTATTAGTAATTTTTACCTATGGAAGCCTGAGAACACTAAATCTCAATTCATGTTTTAACCGGAAATCAATATTATTAATTTTGACTTGTGGAAGCCTAAATTTTATAAAAATCAATGGATTTTTAGCCGACCTTATGTACATTTTGTGGTAAATTCAACAAAACTTTTCCAAGTTTACATAGATTTAAGAAACCTTTTTCGGAGAATACTGGATGTTTAACAGACATTATGTACATTTTGTGGTAATTCAACAAAATGTTTTGAAGTTCACATAGATTTAAGAAATCTTTCTTGTAGAATATTAATAAAAACTTTGTCCAAGTGTGTTTGCTTCAGCCTGGCATTGTGAAGTATAGGATTTTCTAGCATACTAATGTGGAAATTTTAGTAAATTAATGCAAGTCTTAATGGGGTTTATGTTAAAATTGTGCTAAATTTAAGCAAATTTCGCTAAGATGTTGATTCAGGGAATCTCACTTCCAAAATTGGCAATTTTTGATGAAATATTTACCTTATCCCAGAGCATGTTTTGTTATGCATTGGAAGTTTGATAATGACTGGAAATATTTAAAAATTTGATGTTCTATGTATATTTCATACTGTGGTGGAAAGTAGTTTCTGAAGTGCCCGCTTTGCCTTATCTGCCTTTATTTAATGTTAAAATGTGTAAATTTTAGTAAATCAAGGCAAGTGTTAACCGCACTCATTTAATTTTTGTGGTAAATTTAGCTGAATTTTTCCGAGTTTGTAATCTTAGATTTAGGAATTTCCTGAAACATTTACTTCTAATATAGCTGGTGAATCGTAGACATTTAATTATAATGATTGCAAATATCTGAAATTTTGATGTTGCGTCCATTTAAGTAGTCTGGCCTACAAAGGAGTTGCTTAAGTTGTCGCTTCACCTTATGAATGTGGAGGAAAGCTTTAATTGAGTTTATGTAGATTTTGTAGTTAATTTATGTAAATTTTGTTGAGTTTTTGTAGAGCTAGGAAATTTTGCCTTAACAATGGTTAATAAAAAATTCACTTTGTTTAAGAGCACAGTTATTTATGCCCTGGATGTTTGACGATGAATGTAAATATTTAAAATTTTGATCTTCTTTGTAAATTTGGGAGTCTACAGTGGAAGTACTTGCTGAAATGTTCACCTAATTTTATTCTGTGGAGGAAGGGCTTTTTTGCTTATGTTCAATTCTAGTAAATTAATTCATGTTGTAACTAATTTTGTGTAAAAATTGTTGTAAATATATGTATATCTTTCCAAGTTTGTGTAGATTTGGTAAATCTGGCCTGGAGAACTGTTAATGAAATGTTTACCTTGTCAGAGAGCACATTTCATTCTACCATGGAAATTCGATACCCCCTGTAAATATTTTAGATTTTGATCTTCTGGGTAAGTTTTGTAGTCTGTTTTGGAGAGTAGTTGCTTAAATATTTGCGAACATTGTTGATTGGGCTCTAAATTGCTTGTTGATAATACACTAGATTTTTTTTTAAATGTTAACGGTGGGTTCAAATTCAGACTCATTATCCATTGTTAGTGACTCAACATCCTCCGTCCCTGTGCGAAACATGGACCTTTGTCGCGGAATAATCTATGTTCAAGGCAAATGATGTGGAAGTCGACTTTGAGGCAAATTTTGAGAGGGTTTTTGAAAAATGTGTTTTTCCCCATTTTCGTTTGAGAATGAAACAAAAAAAAAAAAAAATTCTTCATTTTACGCCGTGTTTGAGATGCCAGAATGTTTTCGTCCTTGGAGGATCGCGGGGATCTCCTTTTCTTTTTCTAGAGGGTAGGGATTATTTATCAACCCCATTGATTTTTTAGAAAGAGATTTCAATAAAACAAAAAAAAATACAACCAAAATTTTGGAGGTAAACTATAAAAAGATTCCAACTACATGCAGGCTCCACATGCCAAAATCTCTTAAGCACGTGTTGCATACTCTTAAGGCATCCGTACTCCAGATGCTGCCTCCAATTTTATGTTAAGATGAGATTCTAAATCTAGCTTTACCTAAATTAAGGTAAGATTCTAGTTTGGATGGGAGGAGGTCAAGTCATAAAAGCAAATGGGCTTTTCAAACCAAATACCCCAAATTCAAATTCCAGGGAACCTGATAAAGTGTTAAAATTAGGTGAAATGCCACATTCAAAACACTAAATGTAGCATACCTAACAGACAAGTATGGGTGAATTTGACATGAGAGATTAGCCAAATTCAATCACGAATTTTATCTCTATTTTTTTAGAGATCGATTTTATACTCGACGAGTTCGAACACAAATTCCTATGCGTACTTTTTACTTTCTTGCAAAAGAATTTTTAGAAGAAGATTGCCACTTTCCAAATTCTTTTCACGGAGTTCACTTTTGGTTTCATACCATACTGAGTTAATTTTGCGACCACGAGAATTTTGTGGTTTGCTGTAATTTTGTACTTGTTTAAGAAATCTCGGTAGCTTCATTTTGGTCAAGTCTTACCGCATTATGTCCCGCAAATTGCGCTTTAAAAAAAAAAAAACCTTATGGCACTATATCATTTATAAAATTATTCATCTACATAAACCTTTTTATCTTTCTTGCACTTTCTTTTTTGTGTCGTTCATGTAAACCTGTCAAGCAAATAATTGTTTCACTTGGGATAAATGTAATCGTTAAGGTTTGTTTTTATTTTGGTTTTCCACCAAATTTATAAATATTGTGGTGCGGGCTTGCTCACTGTGCAGACACACATTTTGTGTTAAACAACAATCTTCATCATGCCTGCACCTTTGACAAATGGTGGGATCTCCATGTTGATTGAGGGGAGTGCAAATGTAGAACCAATAGTCCAACTTCTCAACATTTTTCCCCTTCAATCTGCGTTGAACACTGAGCTCCAACATCGTGTGCATCTCTCTAATGGTGTACACTTTCAAACAACTCTTTTGCCCTTGAAATTTGCAAGCCAGATTTCAAATGCTCGATTACAAGACGGAACCATTGTTCGCCTGTGCAAAACCCTTTGCAGAATGATAAAACATGAATTGTAAGCACCCATTTTCCTTTGTGCCTGTATGCTCCAGTTTCGTTTCTTTTATATGCACTGAATTTTTGTCCCTTTTTACTTTCATCCTTTGCAGGACTATTCTTGTCTCCGACCTGGAAGTTGTGATACAAACACATCCACAAATTGGTGCTCCCACTCCTCTTCCTACCAGTGTCATTCGCGGAAAGCAATCAAACGATGATGCACACCATGGAGCCGTGGAAGTTTGGTCCCACAAACACCTCCCCAAAAGAAAATTGGCCTGCCTAACAGTTCAAGAATGCCTCTAAAAATAAGTGCACTGAATACAACCATGCGTACATGGTCTATTGAAGGTCGTGCCCTTGGGAAAACAACACTAAGGGAGTATGCTAATGCAAATGGCTCCGGCTCTTATTTCGGCTTTGATTTTGTGGATTGTGAAGGTGGGGAAATACGCGTTACATGCTTCAACGAAATTGCAGCAATGTTTTTTGGACAAATTGAGGTTGGAAACTTATACACCATCACGAATGGAAGGATAGGGAATGCAAAACCAGGTTACAACCACCTTAACAATGAATTTGAGATATTCCTACAAGCTTCTTCCACTATCTCTCTCGTTGCTTGTCAATAATGCCACAATTCCTTTGCATAACTTTCACTTCACAGAATCAAAGATATACCTGCAAAACCTGTTGGTTCCTTCATTGACGTTATTGGCATTGTTTTAGCAATCTCTCCTTGCTCCACTATCCGTAGATGAGATAACAGTGAAACTAAATGAAGAAGCTTGCAATTGAAGGACATGTCAGGATTTAGTGTTACTATAACTTTATGGGGCCAACATTTACATGATCTTGCTCAAGAACTTGAGGAGTTCCTTTCTATTCCACAACTCCCAGTATTGGCTTTGAAAGTGGCACGTCTTTCGAGTTTCAATGGCGCTTCCATAGACACTGTCTCCAGCACAAAATGGTTTGTTGATCCTCAAATTCCTGAAACTAAAACACTGCACGACTGGGTTGCCTCTGAAAATTACACTGTTGAAACTCCCTCTATAACGAACAAATTTATGGGTCCTCCTCAAAGCTTAAAACCTGTGGCAACAATTGCAGAAATACTTCAAATGGGAAATACAGAGAGCAATGAATGGGCTACGCTTAAAGCTATAATTGCAGACATCGCAATGGATAACTTCTTCTACATGGCTTGCCCCCTTGCAAACGGTGACAAACAATGCCGAAAGAAAGTGAAACCAGCAAACAATGGCTCATGGTTTTGTGCAAGTTGTAAGTCTCATGTGTGTCAATGTGATTACAGGTATGCTCTCCGTATAAACTTGCAAGATGACTCGAGAGCTATAATCGGTTACTGCATTTGACACAGCTGCTGAAGAAATCATGGGTGTCGCAGCGGTGGACCTCCAACTGTTGTGCATAGATGATAAGGCTACAATGGAAATTGCAAACCAGATAATTGGCCATGAATACAAATTCACTCTATCCGTGAAAAAAGAAACTTTTCGTGGAAATACACAACTGAAATGTGTCATACTTGATTCCCTTAAATTGGACGAATCGAAAGTCATTGATTGACTTGGCCTCTCTTGGGCACCATAACACTTTCCTATATTTTAGTTTCTTCAATTTTTGCTCATATCTCCCCTGTAATATGGTTTTGCCATAGATACATTTGTAATATGCATGTTATAATGGACTATAACTCTCCAAGTTTTCCATTTAATGGTTGTTACTACTGGTTTGCATGCGCATCTATATCATATCAAAAAAAACCTTTTTGTAATTGAAAAAAATGTATGGTCCAATGTCTATATATATATATATATATATATATATTATATATATATATTTTGCTAACATTATGGAACGCTTTATTCATTTCTTTAATTTTTGTCTATATTTCGCATGATTTTTTTATTCTTTCTAGCTTGTTCCTTCTTAGTACCTATGTAAAAAAAAAATGAAGCCATATCTATATGTTTTTTCCTAATCAAAATCTCCATACACACCCTTCTAATTCTTCCTTTGCTTCCTTAAAAATATATGCAACAACAAATCATTTTGCCTTTGTTTTATTGCCTTTAGCTACCAAAATATAAAACATTTACAAGCGAGATTAGCATTTACAAATGGTTTTTGCATTCATTTCCCCTTATGCACATACAAAATTTAGCACTCTTTTAATCTTCTCTTATGCCACCTTTATTTTGTGATTTTTGTAGATTGTTTTATGCACAATGCCTACCCCGGAGCAAAGACAAAGAAGGAGAGATATTTATGCCTTGCACAAAGAAGAAATCAATGCTTCCCGACGTGAACACTATCGCCAACTCCAGAAAATGCCTTCAAGTTCTACCCCTTCCAAACTAGTCGCCACCCCCCTTTCATGACTTCCCCTGCTACTTTCCCCTCCACATCGCACAATTCTCCTTTTCCTCTTTGCATTAACCGCACCGCTTGTGTCGAACCTTGTCTTCATCATGCCCGCAACATCGAACTGCAACCCTCTCCATCGCTACACTGTCCTCCATTTTCACATTCTTCTGACCATGCGTCCCCTTCCACCCAAACTCTTCGCGGTAATCACACCCAGGATTCCACCTTCCCTGTGCCGCTCCACAGAACAAACACTTCAGGGTGCCTTCTTGGGCGGATGCCCAACGCAGATTCCACCGAAGACTAGATCTTTTGTCACAAATCCACACCTGCTCCATTTGTCTTGAGAACTACCCAGGCATACATACTACTTTCCATGAAGGCAAACATGCATGCATTAGATGCAAGTCCGAAAGAAATGGACACCACTTCTCCTCTTGGAACAATATGGATCCTGGCATTCAACCTGCCATTCTCAAATCTTTAACCCAGGTCGAAGAAATGTTGATTGCTCGCATTAATCCTATTTTTCAAGTCACACAAATGCGTGGGGGACAATATAAATATTCAGGTCACACAATAAGTTTCCCACAAAACATTTCTTCCATTGCCAAATACCTTCCTCGTCAGCTAGGAGATTTGGATCTCTTGTTGATTCAAAAAAATGGAAGTCAACAAACAAAATACGACTTCTATGTTAGCAGGTCCCGTGTTTGGAAAGCGCTTCAATATAAAATTATCCATGACCCCTACTATAAGGATGTTCTTATTGACACTGAAGCTCTTTCTTCTCTCCCATCGGAACCAACAAACATATCCTCCTCCCTTAACTCTATTCCTATAGACCTTCCAGCCTCTCACTTCTCTGAAGCACAGGATAATGACAACCCTCCTTCCAACCCCTACGAGTATCCTGAGGAGTCGTCCTCTTTTGTTCCTTCACACCCAAACACTGGCACTGAAGAGGAGTTGATCGAACAGTACCTGCTTTCAAATGGTCAGGCTGCACCTTGCACCTTGGCTTGGCCTGAAGTCGAAATTCACCGATAAATGAATACACCACTGAGGGCCTTTTCTCAATGGCTTTTCCAACTTTGTTTCCAACTGGTGCAGCATTGTTTAAACAACCTCGCATGAAGGATGTTCAAATGCATGAATATGCCCTCCACCTTATGCGCTACCATGATGATCGTTTTGGATCACACCCCAGGTTCCGGTATTTTTTACTTAACCTTATTATGAGACATAGGAGCCAATCTACAGCTGCAGTTTTCATGAGGTTAAACCTCGAACATGGTGTCCCCCCTACTATAGGCCAATCTGCATGGCAAATCTACATGATTTCCTCGATGATTGCCTTCCACAAAGTTTAATGAGATTCGGAACCAACCTGCGAGGGACACGAACATTTTGGTCAAAGAGCAAGAGGGAGGTCTCGGACATGATTGAGCAATTAGGGGCACCTACACTCTTCTTCACTCTTAGTGCAGCAGACACAAAATGGCTAGACCTGCATAGCACCATGCCAGGTTTTTCTCCTGCTGAGGCCCGTGCCGCACAAAGAATGGAGGACCCAAAACATTGTTAGCCACCCGCATCGTGTCGCTGCTTACTTACATCAGAGATTCACAATATTCCATGAAGAAGTGTTGGAAAAACATCTTCAAGCCAAGGACTACTGGTACAGGTAAATTTCTTCATTGGTCTCTACTTTTTTGTTGCTTAAATACATAACGTTTAACATTCCTTTACCATAGGTATGAATGGCAACATAGAGGTTCCGCACATGTTCATGGTTTCTTGTGGCTTGGAGATGCTCCCGACGTTGATCGCATCGACTGGTCAAATAATGAATCTGTGGACAAAGCAAGACAATTCTTTGATACCTATATATCTGCATGGAATATGCGCCCTCCTTCCATCCACTCGGAATTTGTTCACAGGAATATCCAGGATGACCCTTGCCTTTTAGTTTCATCTCAGATCCTTGCAATTTCACCGCTACAGGATTTGCAGGAGTTGATAAATCGAGTGCAACGCCACACAAAGTGTTCCAAAATACTTGCCTCCGAAAAAAAATAGCCGCCTCCAATGCCGATACAATGCACCTTGGGAGAATAGACCGCTTCTCTTTTGTTTGTTGATGAGACTGCTTCAGTTAAATACCTCCCTTCAAGGAATGATGATAGATTGAACACACACAATCCAACAATGTTATCCATATGGAGAGCCAATATCGATTGTCAACCTGTGCTATCTCGCCATGCTTTGTCCTCAAATACATTGCTAAGTATGCTTCCAAAGCAGAGCAAAGGTCAGAAACATACCACCAAATGCTTTCTAGATTGTCATCAAATTTAGATCCTGATCTTCCAGCACATTTAGCCATAAAGAAAATGTTAACTGAGAGTGTGGTTGAACATGACATTAGCGCACAAGAAACATGCCACATGCTCCTCAAATTGCCACTTGTAATGTGCAGTCACACTTTTGTATCGCTAAATGTAGGCAGAAAAATCTTAAGAAAATTGGTTGAAGCAGAATGTGAGGATGCAGAAACATCCCTCCTTTTAGATGCATACAAGGTCCGACCTTCAAACATGGAAAGCCTTCCACTCATTGAAGTTGCACACGATTGGAGTTACAACAAACACCGCAAACACAATAGATGGAAGAGTCGTCCCATACCGGTGTTGTTCGAGTGTTCCCTAAGTTTCAATGCATTCCATCTAAGGATTCCCCCTCTTTTGAACTTTTCTGTTGGTCAGAACTCCTTCTATACAAACCTTTCCGCAACATTTCTATTGATATTGGTTCGACACCTCAAGAAACCATTTCTAGATGGAGCTTGTTCAAATACAATTATCAGCCCTGGCATATTAGACGGCATGAGTCAAATCCATCACCCACCTCCAACAGTGACATCGACTCAGAGGGCGAGCCCCCCTGCTGTTCAGCAGCTGCATGATTGGCAAGTTTTGGCTCGATGCCGCCCGGGGAACGCTTCATTCCTTGACAGCTTGCAATTGTTGGGCCTTCGTGAATTTGACACCCTTCACAATTGGAGTGCACACCGAGTTCCTATTGCTCTACAATCTCTTGGTGCCACTTTTATCGAAGACAAAAAGGCAGAGTATATTTCTTCTTCCCTCATGGACAGATTGCACCCTCCAGCTTCAGGTTTATCTCCAGAACAACAACAAGCTTTCAACATAGTTACTCAACACTTCGCTCAAAAAAACCAACCTGCCTCCACTGAGGCTTATTATACAAGGGACTGCTGGTACGGGAAAATCATTCCTCATTAACATTTTAAAGTCTTCATTTGCTTCTTCATCCAATGAAGGCCTTTCATCTCTCCTTCTGCTTGCCCCAACAGGGGTTGCTGCTTTCAACATTTCGGTTCAACAATACACGCAAGCCTCCGAATTCCCATTAAAGAACTCAAACCCTTAGAGGGCCAAGCTTTATCATCTCTTCAAGACTCCCTCAAACACATCGAGTACATTCTAATTGATGAGATGAGTTTCATCGGGCCAAAGTTGCTTTCCAGAATCGACTACCGTCTTAGGGAGGCTTTCCCACACTTCAAGAATTCTACATTTGGAGCGAGATCTATGATCCTTGTTGGAGACCTCGGTCAGTTTCCTCCAGTTATGGACATTCCTCTTTATGCCAGCAAGTCTTACGGAGCTAGCCTTTGGCAAGAATTCAACATATCTGTCTGCCTTCATTCAATTTTCCGACAACAAGGCTCAGATCCAGCACAGACATCATTCCGTAACTTGCTGCTTAACATTCGTAATGCAATGCCTCTGGTGCAGGACTGGGAAACTCTTATGTCAAGATCCGTTTCCTCCCTTTCCGAACAAGAAAACATTGATTTTAAAGATGCGCCTCATCTTTTCGCTCAAAATAACCTTGTGGACTCGCACAACCTTGTTATGTTGAAATCCCTTAACTCTCCTATTGCCAGGTCAATTGCTGAACATACCAGACACTCGGCATCGGGCGACACCGAAGATGATCAATTGAACCCCAAGGTTCTTCTCTGCATCAACCAGAAAGTAATGCTTTCCGCAAACTTATGGGTTGACAAAGGTCTTGTCAATGGTGCTACTGGTTCTATCATCGACATAGTCTATGGGGCTTCCTCCGGACCTCCTGCTCTGCCTCTTTTTGTCGTCATCAAGTTTGATCGTTACACAGGACCTCCATGGGATTCGAACAACCCCTTCCATGTTCCTATTCCTCCGATTTCTAGAGGGGGTCGCAGGCAACTACCGCTCAAAATGGCATGGGCTTTTTCTATCCACAAGTCTCAAGGACTTACATTGGCACGTGCTACAATTGACATTGGCGGAACTGAGAGACAAGGCCTGACATTCACCGCTGTATCGAGAGTTCCGTCTCTTTCTTCACTCCGTATTTCTCCAGCATTCTCTTTCTCCCGGTACTCTCGCATGTCCTCCACCCCACTTCTGCAATCCAGGCTCATAGAGGAATCTCGCCTTCGCTCCCTTCCATCGTCTCTCCCACCCCTCCCCCAACACTCGCCTTAATTCCTTCTCCTCTTCTAGCTTTCTCGTGCTCTGACTTCCATTGCTGCAACAAGTTCTTTATAGCATCATCGCATGTACATAGCAAACACATTTTGTATCCTTTTCACTTATTTGCGAGTGTTATATATATGTCCAACTACTTTCAGCACTCTATTAGAAGTTCGTTGCCTATCTTAAGTCTTCCAAAAAAAAAAAGGACACTTCGCTACTAATGAATCTATTATAGCAAAACCTTTTGAATTAACTCCCTGTTATTCTTTTCTATTTAGCATTCACAAACATAACTCTCCCTCACGAAGCATTGACGCTGTTTCAGCAAATGCAACCAGCAGGTGTCCAGCCAAATCAGTTCACCTTTGCTACCATACTCCCAGCCTGTGCCAAAATAGTAGCTTTGAAACAGGGCATGGACATCCACCAGAGAGTAATGGAGTAGGGACTTTTGTCAGATGTTGTAGTTGCAAGTGCTCTGATAGATATGTATGCAAAATGTGGAAGCATTAATAAGGCACGTGAACTGTTTGACAAAATGGCTGACAGAAATGTTGTGTCATGGACTGCAATGATTGCAGGATATGCACAAAATGGGTTTGCTGAAAAGGCCCTGGAAACTTTCAAGCAAATGCAATTGGTAGGTGTAAAAGCCAACCCCGTAACATTTGCCAGCATCCTCCCAGCCTGTGCCAAAATGGGAGCTTTAGAACAGGGTATGGAAATCCATCAAAGCATAATAGAAAGCAGTGTTTTTTTAACGTTGTAGTTGCAAGCGCCCTGTTAGATATGTACGCAAAATGTGGAAGCATACACAAGGCATGCAAACTGTTCGACAAAATGCCTCAAAAAAATGTGGTCTCGTGGAATACCATGATTGGAGGATATGCACAAAACGGGTTTGTTGAAAAAGTTGTTGAAGCTTTTAAGCAAATGCATCTGTCAGGCGTAAATTTTGAAACAGTCTACAAGCATCCATCAAAGCATAATCAAAAGTGGATTTTTATCAAATGTTGCAGCTGCAAATTCTCTGGTAGATATGTATGCAAAATGTGGAAGCATACACAAGGCACGTGGGCTTTTTGACAAAATGTCTCAGAAAAATTTAGTGTTGTGGAATGCCATAATCGCAGGATATGCACAAAATGGCCTTTGCAAGGATACTCTCAAACTCTTTGAAGTAATGAAACACTATGGAACAAACCCTGACCATGTAAGCTTCACCTGTGTTTTATTAGCATGCAGGTTTAGTGGATGAGGGCTGTAATTACTTCAGTCGCATGACTGGCTATTATTGCATTGCATTTACAATTGATCATTATGTGTGCATGGTTGACCTTCTTGGCCGTGCTGGCTATCTTGAGGAATCTCTAAATTTTATCATCAAAAGGGAAATTAAACCCATGGTCGTTGTGTGGAAATGTTTGCTGGGTGCTTGTAGAGCACATAAGAATATAGGGTTAGGATCATTTACAGCGACTCTTCTTTTTGAGCTGGATCCTCAAAATACTGCAACTTATGTTCTTCTGTCAAACATTTATGCAGAAGTGGGCAGGTGGAGTGAGGTTCAAATGATAAGAAGATTGATGAAAGATAGAGGAATTCAAAAGAAACCTACATGAGGATGTCTATTATAAAACCTATGTTCTTACTCTTGCTTTTGCTTTTGATTTTTTTGTGTTGCACTAATGCTTGTTTGGATGGCAGTTGCCAGGTAACTATAAAAGCAGCTCTTGTACATTGTAGGGTTCATTACAATTGAATCGAGAGTTTACAGTGTGTTAATTTTGTGAAATTTGAGGAGAATTGTTCAAATTAAAATTGAATGTAGAGCGTATACTTTCCGTTAATTTTGTGATATTTACGGAGAATGCTTTAGCTTAAAATTGAATGTAGAGTGCACATTGTATGTAATTTTTGTGAAATTTTGGGGAGAATTCTTCAGCTTAAAATTGAATGTAGAGAGTACACTTTGTATTAATTTTATGAAATTTGGGGAGAATTTTTCAGCTTTTAGATCCTGTATGCGAGCGATAGTGATTATGCATCTGGAATTTACTGCAGCTCGTGTGAGCTTAGCAATTTGAGGTGTATTCGTGAACAAGCAACAAGTCCATTTAAAATTGTGGTAATTATCCTCCTTGTTTTAATGAGATCTATTATTTAATTTATCAAATTACCGTGGAAAACATTGTTTTTTTCTTTTGATGAATGGGGGAATCGACAATGTATCCTTCATTACCTCTCCACAGGTCAAGGGTTTGAACCCTAGAAAACTTTGTTATTCATAAATTAAAGATAAAGGCTATTTAGTATTCTACTAGACAAGTCTTATTCTTTTTTATTTTTCTATATATGTATATTTGTTTTTATCTCGAGTTCAACTACAAGTTAATAAACATGTTTACACTATTGAATCCAGATAAAAACAAGAAGAATATATTCTCATGTGGAAATCTCAAAAACGTTTTGTTTATCAAGATTTGGTTTTGATTTTGATGATTCTACAAAGAAGTAATTCGAGTTTTGTTTTCTTAGAACGCTTCACTGCCATTCAATAAGTACTCGTTTCTCACAACACACAATGCATATGCAATTGACAATGGTGCTCCCTGGGCTACCTTCACAAATCAAGAAGACGCTGTCACACATCAATTGAATGTATGCATTTCACTCATTTCTCTCAGCTTCCTTGAAAGTAATTTATTTCAGTTAGTTTTGAAGTCTTTGATTGCATGCTTTTTTCTTAACCTCTTTTCCTTGTTCAAGATTGATGTATTTTAGGCCCAGGAACTTATTTATATTGAATGATATTACTCAAAAGTGTTTATTTTTCTCAGGTTCTTTGTCACGGTTCAAGAACTTATTTTCAATATTGATGTATTTTAGGTTGGGAGCTTTGCGTAGATATGTATGCAAAATGTGGAAGCATACAAAAATGGCACGTGGGCTTTTTTTTGACAAAATGTCTCGAGAAAAATTAGTGTCATGGAATGCCATAATCGTAGGATATGCACAAAATGGTCTTTGCGAGGATACTCTCAAACTCTTTGAAGTAATGAAACACTCTAGAGCAGGACCTCGACCATGTAAGCTTCACCTATGTTTTATTAGCATGCAACCATTTAGGTTTAGTGTATGAGGGCTGTAATTACTTCAAATCGCATGAGTGGTTATTATTGCATTGCATTTACAATTGATCATTATGTGTGCATGGTTGACCTTCTTGGCCGTCTTTGCTATCTTGAGGAATCTCTAAATTTTATCATCAAAATGGCAATTAAACCCATGGTCATTGTGTGGAAATGTTTGCTAGGTTCCTATAGAGCACATAAGAATATAGGGTTAGGATCATTTACAAAGTGACTCTTCTTTTGAGATGGATCCTCAAAATTCTACAACTTATGTTCTTCTCACAAACATTTATGTAGAAGTGGGCAGGTGGAGTGAGGTTCAAATGATAAGAATATTGATGAAAGGTAGAGGAATTCAAAATAAACCTGGATGTAGTTGGATTGAAGGCCATAAAATGGTACATGCTTTCACGTGTAGGAGACACATCACATCCACAAACACAGGAGATTTATGCAAAGTTGGACGAATTGTATTGGGAGATGAAGGCAGGAGGATATTTCCCAGATTCAAATCATGGACTGATTGATGTGGACAAGGAGGAAAAAAATTTATTCCTCTCCCACCATAGTGAGAAGTTGGAAATTGCATTTTGATGTTTTGTCTCTATACACTGAAAATAATGCTTAAAGATGAAATGTTTGACTGATCATAATGAAGAAAAATGGATTTGTACATTGTAGATTCATAAGAATCCAATAAATATCTAACCTTCTAATTAAAATGGATTGTTGAAGAATCTAACAAGTGTTTTTTTAATTTCGTATAGAATCATAAAAGAAGACAAAAGCTAGATTGGGACACTCGGCTAAAGATTACTAATTGTGCTGCAAAAGGATTATAACATATCTTCATCATGATTGTAGCCCATGCATTGTTCATAGGATGAGAAGACTTATAACATTCTTTTGGATGATAATTTTAAGGCACATTTGTTAGAATTTGGCATTGCCAAGTACATTTCCTCACCCAAAACCCACACCTGCACCTATGTTATGGTTACCATTGGCTACATTGACCATGAATATGCAAGAACATCAAGGCTTAGTGAGAAATGTGTTGTATACAACAAGGACATTTTCATTCATGTACAATAATACAAACTTGATGGCTTGAAGTATCACACTCTTATCAACATGTTAACGACAATACAAAAAGGCTTTTTCAACAAAAACTAACCAAAAACTCGATGCAATCACCATCTCAAACAGTTTGCAAAACTAACACAATTTCACCCAAATAATTAACTACCCCTCTAAATCAAATAACATATACCATTCGGCATTCACATTGCATTGTACACATGCGATTGCTAGTATTAGATACAACCAGATAGGATAAGTGAGGAAAACTATAGCTATATCTAGTTCAATAGTTATAAATATATACAAAAATCCCTTCAAAAGGCTATAAAGATGCTAAAAATACAAATGATATTCTATAATGAATTTTAGTAGTTTAGTAGTAATAGTTGAAGACATAGAGGTGAGAATGCTAATTCACTCTTTTACTTCATGCTTGCACATTGGCTCTACCTATAATTCTTTGTAATTGTTTCTTTGGCCTGTATTCTATTTTTTCTTTCGTTTTATCTATTCTCTTCAGCCTTCACAACATGCATGTTTCTTAATCCATTTAGAGATAAATTTCTTACTTCATGTGAACTCGAAGCATGTTATTTGCGTGTAATTTTAATGTAATGTATAAATTCGTTAATAATTTAAATTTGATAATTACTATTACTAATATATTCTTAATTTATAATCTACATTATTATAGTATTTTAATTATTACATATTATACCATATTATAGTTTTTCCATATTTATTAACCTATTTTCTCATGAATATTCCTCCGACCTCATCCTTCGAAAAACCCTAAATACCAAAAATTGCCCTAAGCAAGGCAACCATGGTAGAATCTCCAAGGGCGGCGGCACTAGAAAGAAGCTATCCCCTTAAGCTACGAATGAAGTCGAATCTACTAGAAAGGAAGGCTATGCTATCGCCATAAACCCTTATTCAAAACATTTGCAAGAAGAAATATCTTTGATTGATCTTGTTTTCCCAAGTGCGAGTCCATCCCTCCTCCGAGGTCATGCGGGTCCATTCGCCTCCGAGCCCTACACCAAGCCCCCACCGGCTTCACCATGGCAACAATCCCTCGAATCCTGTTTTGAGCTAAGACACCGGGTGGTAGAGGAGATTTGGATGGCTCTTTCTACATCCAAAGATTTCGATTATGGAATAAAATGTGGGCTTTGTATCTAAAGGCATTGACATTTGTGATGGACCCATTCTCTCTTCCCTTCCTGCTGGTAATGGAGTTTTACACCATATCTCTAAGGCGACTATTGATGGTGGCTATTGAGCGGCTCGATCCTTGCTCGCAAGGTGCCTGCTTCTCAAGGGAACTCAGCGTATCCTTCAAAGATGTCATGTAGGGATGCAAATCGATGATCCCTGTAGACACTACCTCGAGCATCACATTTGGGGAAGAAGATCTAGATTCTTAATGATTTTACTAAGAGCATGCTCTGATTTTCCCTTCATTGGGATATGGCCCATCAAGTACTAGATCTACACAAATTGATCTCTAAAACTTGGATTTCACTTCTTATGTGGTAAGCTAGATCTCGTATTGTGTGCTAAATGGATTTTCATTGGTGTTTTCTCTTCTAAAAGGATAAGGATGATATTGCACACAATTATGGGTATGCAAATCACACTACCTCATATTAAAGCCCTAGTTTCCATCTTTTAATCTACTCATAGAATCATTTTCCCGTGAACCCGTTTAGATAAGACTGCCTCATCTACCCATTCAATTTTGGAGCAATGATTGCTTGACCTCCATAGGCAATGTTTTGGGTGTTACTCTTTTCATTGATTCCCAAACAACAAATTACACCCACACAACATTTGTCAAGATTCTTGTTGAACTTGACACTTTAAAAATCCTTCTTCAAACATTGAGATTAAAGTACAAAATCTGAATATGGATGCAACCACTTGATTATAAAGGTTTTCCTTCGATCTTGAAGATGTTTCACTCTTGGTCACATAACCTCGGATTGTGGGTTGCCAAAGCGTAATACTAGGATAAACAATTGGTGGAAAAAATGCCCTTCCTAAGCATTTGGTTTTTGATACCAAAGATGATTTGGTTTCAAATGCTGATTTGGATGTTGGGGTCGAATCGACCCGAAAACTCCTGCTAAAATTCTTATTGGTGGGAACATGGAGAATACAAACACCGCATTATCATAGTGTAAAGCGGCAAAGGAAAATATACCTCCTTCTCTTCCGGTAGAAAATCACAAATATCTCAATTGAAGCCCTTGAGGTTATTCTCCTATCAAGGAGGTCTCGAAAGGTGGAAGATGGTGAACAAAAGAAAAATCCAATGGTAAGAATATTGTTTCTCCCACCTAGCTCGGATGTGCAGCTGTTTTAGTGTGGACTAGCTATTTAGTCATTGTTGTATGACGGTTTTGTAGTTGTTTTGGTACTTTTCTAGGCAGCTTGTTTCAACTGTTATTTGTGCTTTCTTGTCACATCTCATCTTGATCACTTTTTGGGTGGTTTCATTGTAACATCTGCGTTTTGAGTCTTTTTTGTATCAGGGTATAGTCCCTTCCAATAAACTATTTGCCAATAATAAAAAGACCCATACCCATATCAAAGGCATTAAAAACTAGTTGTATCCATATAAATACCTTATCCGTATCCACATTCGTATCGATATCCATGCAACTCTGAAATTTCTATGAGAATCTAACAAGCATGATAAATTTCATATATTTTATCATACTCCAACATCTCTTATAATTGATTTCCAAGATTTTCCCACTTCTCAAAATTCTTCAGTTTTCTCAATGTTTCACAACCTTACTTCCTTGCCTAACACATATATCTCTTCATATTCCACAAGTAATTCCCTTCCTTATGAGCTGACCACCATTGTAAAATAAAATTAAGGATTTATCTTAAAGATTACAATAGTGGTCAATTTGAAAATGGCTTAATGACTAGTTCACAGATGTATTATAAGCATGAGAACAAATGGATGTAGAGTAGATTTCCGAATATTCTAATTGAAGGGGATGTGAGATGTAAAGTCTTTATCCAATTACAGTCTTTCATTATCTGCGACCATAAATAGAATATATCTCGCACAAAACTGTAGGCCACTATTTTTCGTAGTAAAGTGAGGGACCGAGCTTCACGACAGTACTGTCTCTTTTAATGAGGACGTGCTTCCAGTTAATGCCCATGCCGCTTAAAATTACCAATGCCAATGTGATAGTGTATGTTTCAATATCTTTGCCGTCTGAGTAAAGTAAGACCCACAAATTACCTGAAATAATTTGAGGCGTAATAATAAAAATTAAATATTTTAAAATACTAAAGAATCAATATTTTTTAAAATGTTGAAATTGAGAAAGATTTTTGTAATATGTAGACAATTAGACTTTCATGATCTAGTTTTTTTATATCTCAAACCTTGCTTTTTTCTATATCTCACGTTGCAAATGACTGGGTAAAAGCACATAAGTGTGTTGCCACATTTTACAATTTTTATATCTTTAAACATATAAATTTTGGACATTACTTAAATCATAGAGGTGATTCCACAAAACTCTACATAATGTTAAAATGACATAAATGAATGAAATGTTGCATTTGAGTAAATAATGCTTTGATGATTTTTCGAAAATTTTTTTTTTTTTTTGTATTTCTATTGACTTTGTTCAAAGGTTTTATCATTTTATAATAGAAATGCATTTCTCCTATGTTAAGTAATGTAATCAAATCTTGTAATTTTATCATAAAATTTTAAATTTACTTTCTAGATTGAAATATTTTGTTCTTCTATGTGTTGGGATTTATTGACCTTAATATTTTTAATTTAGGGATGTATATATGTTCATGTTGATATATCTTTACATTTGTCTTAAAATTGATTTTATTTTTCATAAGTAGAATGTAAACATCTAAACATAATAAAATGTTTTTTTCCATTTTGTGGATATGATATACTATTTTTCTTAAACTACCTTATATTAATATTAAATAAAAAAGCAATACTTATTTCAAAACACGAAAAATATATTTTAATGTTTCATTATTTTATTCATTAAATAGAGTTATATTTGTGGCATCCAAGTGGCATCTTTAGGCCAATAATTAACCCCTAATTTGATTACAAGGAAAAGTAGGTCATATAGGTGTCACCTAAACTCCATATAAGGGTTTTCACTCGAAGGGGTATTAGCTAAATCCCATTTGGATAAACTTGTTTAAATGAACCCCTTTAAATTGCATCATACACCACCATTTGATTATTTGCAATTATAAGATGTTTAACTATTATAAATGAATTACGTAATCATTTATTATTTAGTTATTTTTATGCATTCTTAAGAAATATATATTACTATACTAAATTTACTTATATGTTCAATACAAAATATTTTTATAATATTATATAAATTTTAAAGCAATACAAATTATTAAGTAAATGTAAAATAAAAAAATAGGGTATATAAATATTTTATAAATAGAGGAAAAAAGAATATGATTTAATAATAGTAAAAGATAAGTAAATGATTAATAAGAATTTCTATATGAGAACATGTGTATATTGTATTTTAAATGACTCTTAGTTTCAAACCTACATAAATAAAGATTTAAATAGGAGAAATTTGGTGAAGTGTAAGAATCATGAATAAAAAGCAAAAATATAGTTGGGAGAAAAGAAAAGATTTGAGTATGGAAAAAGAAGATAACATGTCACATAAAAATGAGACAAATAAGTTTGAGAATGAAGTGACAAAATTTTTATAATCAAACGTTGATATGTAATCTTTCATATTTTTATAACTAGAATCACATGTGTACAATGCAATGTGAATGCCGAGTGGTATATGTTATTAGATTTGAAAAATATAATTATTACTTTTGTCTTTGATGTTGATAAGGGGTGTGATTGATTTTGTAAGTGGAACAATATAGATGAAGTATTGCATTTAAAGGTTCCATCTCATTACAAATTCGTATGTATACATTTGCAAATCTTATATCGGAGTGATAACATTTTGTGGAGTAGTTAATTTGAGGTTAACATGAATACATGAAGACTTTCGTAAATGTGCATATTTTCTATCATGAGTGGTAGCCTTTTGTGGCCAATTTTTTTTCGCACTAAACATGTATACATTTGATATCATTTTGGATAGTTAATTACTTTTATAGTTGACCTCATTTGTAGCTATTATGGGGTAGTTGTGTTAGTTTTGCATCGATTGTTTGATTTGTATTTTGTTGAAAGAACCTTTTTTGTATAGTCGATAAAGGATATGATTGATAGTGACAGTGTAGGAATATAGATGAAACATTACATCGATTTCTTCTATGTGTACATTTAAATTTGTTACACATTCATACATATATCATGACATCTGAACTAAACATTTATATATGAGGACCTTTAAACATTTCTTCAACGTCTACAATAAATCTTAAATGGTTATGGTACATTCCAAATTTCTTTATTACCTCAACAAGTTTGAGAGCATCATTGTTAGAGCTATTTTGTGCATATCTTACAATCACAACATTCCATGAGACCACATTTCTTTGAGGTGTTTTGCAAACAAAACACGGTATATGTTATTTGTTTTATAAGGATAGTTTTTAGTTTTGTAGTTGTGTTTGTTTAAACTATGTGTGATTGATTTTTATTTGTAGAAATATAGATGAGTCACTTCATTTAAAAGCATAAATATGAGGTCTAAACCCTATAACTATTCAAAATGCAAAAAATTGATATAATGTACAAAGCTTTGGATGAAAACAACTATAAATTGCATTGTTCTTTCTCGGCATTTTAAAATTGTAGGTATTTGTGTGTAGATGAAGACATTAAAAATGTGTTGTTATTGGTTAACATAAAGAAACATGAAACAATAAAAAGGAAAAATCGAACATGTATGTTGAAAAGTGTAATTTTGTAATTGTAGATATATAGACGAACCACTTCATTTAAAGGTTTCATCTCTTCATTTCAAACTTGTTACAAATTCATACATATACATTTTCAAATTTTATATCATGAGTGGTATCATTTTGTGGACTATTTTATTTGAACTTAACATGAGAAGAATTATATCATGAATGGTAGCTTTTTTAGGGTAATTTTATATCTAGTAAACATGAGTACATTTGATGCCCCTTGAATGGAAATGGTGTCTAGGAAAGAAGAAGTGTTGAGAAAAGTAGTAGTGGTTGTGTTATCAAAGCAGAGTGTAGTATTTACGAAGGGTTGAGTGATAGTATTCTTGCTTCCTCCTTTCTTCTTGCTTGAAGTGTTGCTTCGTGCACCATTTTTGAGTACCTTTCAAATGAAAAAGGAGGTGAAATGCACAGATTTGCAAGTGAGGAAACTCGAGAAAGTTGTGAATGTCGGACCTTGCCTTTCATTGGTTCCAATGTCAACAGTTTCTTTATACATAGTAAGTCCTTAGGACTAGTGGATAGTTAATGCCCAGGCCATTTTAAGTAGCAATTGTCTTCAATTCCCTCTCGAAATAGGGGTTATCGGAATATGTAATGAGTTGGAGGGATCCCAAAATGGGTCATTATATCTATTAAATTTTACAACAAAAATAAAGGTAATGTTGGTGGTGGCATTGATGCGTCGTAGACAATGTCGGTGATTGTTCCTATAACACAATTTACGAGGCTCATCAACCCATAAATTTGCAATAAACATGATTTTTTATTGTTTGCATAGAATAAATTTTGCTCCAACTGATCATCATCAATATTTCTTGGTCTAGCCCACATCTTACTTTACGTAATGGATTGGGCAATTGGAACGTTCAATGCCTTCAACATTTGAATGTTGTGGGAGTCCACGAGGTCATTTTTTGTAAACAAATGTGGCACATCCTAAAAAAAATTGACCTCTTGCTGAGTTAGGCATGTGTTTGTGTGAGACATTGGGATTTACCATTCCTCAATAAGAGGGGTTGAATCTCACATGTTGAGTAGTAAATTGCGGAATGAAACTTGTGCATCGGTTGTTCCTTGTTGCCGAAAAATAGTTTGTAATGTAATGGAAGAATGAAATCCTTTCCAAAGGGACACTTTGTATGATTTAATTGCATAAAGAGGACTGTCCATAATAGGTGGTAATTTCCCAAGGTCACTGAGGAGGATGACTGATATGTTTCGAAATTTAGATGTTTTTGAGTGTGGAAAAGCCTCGTGTAGCCTCATCACAATTTTTCCTAGCAAATTTGGGCCGATGAAACTCATTTCATCAAGAAGAACATATTATATATGTTTCAATGAATCTTGAAACATTATAGTTCTTGGCATCCTAGGGGTTTTAATTATTTGATTGGAATATGAAGGGTTGCATGGATTGTGGGTGTAGAGATGTTGAATGTTGAAACACCGGTAGGGGTGGGACGAAGGAGCGAAAGGGAGATGTGGTTGATGCTGTTGTAAATGAATTCTAGATTTTATTTATCAGAAATGATTTTCCTGTGCCATGTTTTCCTTGAATTATCAATCTTAATGGAGGTAGAATTGCTTTATTTGTTGCATGGTGTAGTATGGTATCAAGAGTTATTTGTTTTTCTAAGACAAAGGTAGTGTGGTACATGGTGGTGTGGCCTAGATGATGGTGTTATTTGTGTCTTCCTTTACTCTCTCGATGAATGATGAACCATTTATCTGCAAATCATATAGAACGCCATGTATGTTCTAATTATCATGTATGTCAAAATATCATTTCCCCAACATTTAATGACCTCCAAGACTCGTGTTGTTTCTGGACGAAGTTGTGTGAATAATTTCCATTCTTACAATGATTTGTGTTGAATACGCATTCATCCTTTAAGTCGAGATAATATCTATTTCATGTCTTGTGTCTGTGGTAGTGCGTAAAACATGCCATTGTCTGTAGTTGTGTTTGAACATGTCCCAAGTGTTGTTGATGTCATGTGGGGTTGATCCAAATTTGGAGGCAATATTTCTAAAAGGCTTGTAGAAAAGGCATTCGACCAATAGAAAAGGTCATATGATGTTGAATCCTGAGTTGGGACATCCAAAATCTTGGGTGCACCCAAACAATTACTTTAGTCGACCATAGTTTCCATTTATCTCCTTTACGGTTTCTATTGTAGCTCCAATCTCGAGCAACCTGAATAAGTGATAGGTGTTATGTTGTTGCAGAGAGTGAACTCTATATGCATCAAGAAAGTGTTTTTTCTTTTAGATCTACATCACTTTCAATGACACGTCTCAAGATTTTTTTACCAACATTTAATGATACAAAAGAATGACTACACATAACAAGTGGGAATTTTTGCAGCATGTGGCATGTTTCCTGTGCACTTATGTCATGTTCAACAATGCTCTATGTAATCATTTTTTGAATTGTAATGTGTCTGGTGAATCTGCATCAACATCTCTTCAAAATATAGATAGCATTTGGTGATAGGTTTCTAACGAGCGTTGCTCTGCTTTTGAAGCATATTTTGTAATATACCTCAGAACAACATGGAGGGAAAGTACTAGTTGGAAATTGACATCTTCTCTCCATATGGATATCATAGTTTGACTATGTATGTTCGATCTATCATTGTTTCTCGAAGGGAGGTACTTAATTTTCCCATCACTTTCAATGAGCAAGGATGAAGTAGGTTATGTGGACCATGGTGCATTGTACCTGCACTATAGTTGTGATTTCTTTCTACGCAGATATGTATGTTCTCGAATAATTTTTGTGGTGTTGAACATGATTAAGCAGTTCTTCAAGGTCTGCATGTGGGGAGGAGGATAGTATTTATTTGGTATCTAGCAAATAAGGGTCATCTAGCAGTGACCTGTGAACAAAATCCAAGCAGTTGCAAGCTAGACGGGGTTCCAGTGACACAAATCTTGTAAAAGTATTTTTTGTTACCTTAATAAATGTTGTATCCTCCCGAGTCCATTGCATCAACTTTAGGTTTTTTCTCGAGCCACAATAAACCATGGACATGTGCGGAGCCTCTATGTTGTCATTCATACCTGTGAGACGAGAGAGCTTAAATATTAGATATGTACTCTTGAAAAAACTTATTGAATAGTAGATCTTATTACATGTACCAATAGTCTACTATCCAAGTTACTTATGTAATACTTCTTCACGAAATATTGTGAATCTATGATGTAGGTATAATAATACTCGATGAGGGTTTGAGACAATGTTAAGTGTTCTTCAATTCTATCCGGCTCGAGGATCAGAAGGGCATTCACAATACATAATTATGTGGATATCTGGCCATTTAGTGTCTGCAACACTTAGAGTGAAGAATAAGGTTGGTGTCCCCATTTGTTACGCCATATCTGAAAGCTCGCTTATGCTTTTTTCCTAGAATTAACGTGTCCCTCAAAGGATCAATCCAAACCAAATTAAACTATTTGGGAGGTTATCTTTAGGGCATTCCAATAGTTGTATTCATAGATCTCCAATTGTTGTAGGGAT
Source organism: Taxus wallichiana var. yunnanensis (assembly GCA_018340775.1). Taxonomy (NCBI): domain Eukaryota; kingdom Viridiplantae; phylum Streptophyta; class Pinopsida; order Cupressales; family Taxaceae; genus Taxus; species Taxus wallichiana. The sequence goes on along the minus strand of CM031233.1, from coordinate 206,208,322 downwards.
TCTAGATTCAATGTTTTGTTTCATGAAAACTACATCTATGGACTAGCTTTTGTGCCACATTATGAGGTTTAGAAGGAAGTAGTGAAATTATGGGTGTGAACCGAAGCGTCCATCATGGTAGCACATCAAATAAAGAGCATATTCATGCATTGGAACTTCTTTTATGTAGGTTTTTTGCCACATTTCTTTTCCATCTGGAAACAAAGTTGGGAAGGCCATTGAGAATAGGCCCTCCATTGTATTCATATATAGGTGAGAGGCCAAGCTCTGCCATGGCATTGTAAATGGGGTGTTACCATTGTGGTTGAGCAAGAACTATTTGATTTCCTCTTCTTTTGTTCCCCGAATTGTGGGTTGTTGGCATGAAAGAGGATGAGTGTTCATATTTTTCATCGTAGTTAGTGGAAACATCAATACCATGAGCTGTAGAGGAAGTTTGCATTTGGGGAAATTTGACTGGCTGTGTTAAGACACGAGGAAACATTTGACGGCTCAGATGGTAGGGAGGAAAGGGTGTCATGGTTGATTAAGACATCTTTGTAGTATGGATCGTGTTAGATTTTATATTACAAGGTTGCTAAAAACATGAGATCTACTAACGTAGAATTCATACTTTTGTAAATTATATCCTTCCCTTTGTATGAGTACTATGTCCAAATCTCCAAGGTGGTGTGGTAGGTACTTTTCTATTGAAGTAATGTTTTGTGGGAAACTTATGGTGTGTCCTAAGTATTTGTATTGTCCTCCATGTACTTGGGTGACCTATAGTGATGGATTGACCCACGTGATAAGCATCTCTTCTATTTAGGTTAAAGACACAAGAATAGTAGGATACTTTTCAGGGTGCATGTTGTTCCACGAAGAGAAGCAATGGTCCATGTTTTTCAGATTTGCATCTGCTATAGGAGGGAAATCCTTCAAAGGAATTTTTTTAATTCCAGGTAATTTTGCAAACAAAATGAGCAATTTGGATGTTTTCCAATAAATATATTCTTTTACAAAACCGACGTTTGGCTTTAATAGTCTACGACGAGGGTGGTAATATGCTAAAGTATTTGTGTATGGGGAGGGGTGGGGTGTTATTTTTGGGTCAATTTTGGATTGCAAGGTGGAAAGAAGATAGAAGGATATAAGGATATGGTTGTACATGTGTGAGCAACTGAAGAAAAGTCAGTACTTGAGAGAAATTTCTTGTGGCATCACAAGAAAATGGTGAGGTGTGGAAGTAGTTAGCATATATATGGGTTCATACGGAAGGAATCGGTATGTTCGGAAAATTTGTTTCCATGGAGGTTACTTTGGAAATGTTGGCTGGAAATCCTTTAGTAGTTGTATTTGTCAAAAATTTTGGAATGACAGGGAATGGTAGGTTGTTGTTCAATGTAAGTTGACAAATATTTGAGATTGTCGTTGTTCTACGCTCTAGGTGATGATGTCTCTGCTCAAAATTTATGTGAACTTTATTTTTGTGTAGTTCTCTCTTTGTCGTGCTCATTTTGCAGGAGTTGACATGATTATGAAGTGACACACCTATGGAGTACCACTTGTTGTGAAAAATTGTGTCGGTCAATAATGCACAATGCATTTTTCATTGACATACAAAATACTTTATACAATAAACTATATACAATTGTAATGCATGTGGTGATCCAATGGAAACTACGTGTAAGAGGTATCATTTTGAGGATTAAAAATATGCATTTATTGCTTAAGGAAAATAATATTAGTTATATGGAAAGGTACAGTACGTTCCAATAGTATACAATGATGCAAATACATACATAATATAAGTGCAAGTAATTATCATTTATTTTCTTACAAGATATTTCAACCCACACGGTAGTAGGAGGAAATAGTATGTCCAAATCAATAAACTATATACATTTGAAATGCATGTGATGTTCTAATGGGAACCAATCTTAAGAGGTAATAATTTGAGGATAAAAACTTTTATGTGTTAGCTAAGGAAAAAAATATATAGAAAGATACAACACGTTCTAGTACTATATAACGAGGATGAAAATACGTACATAATTAAGGTGCAAGTTAAATGCATTTATTTACATAAAATTACTTATAATCCACATAGTATTAGGTGACAATAGTATGTCAATTTATAAGGAACTACAAAAGTTTTCTTTTAAAGTAGGGGAAAAAGGTGAAACATAGATATGAAATGAGCAACATAGTGGTGATACTTCAAAGTATAGAATGGTATGGGTGAGTGTGTAAATTTTGAAGGGATGGATATGTTAGAAGTATTTTCATAAAGAAGGTTACGGAGGAGTTGCACTTTGTTATCCACTTTCTTGGGCCGAGTATGTAACACCTCTAAAACACATACTAATACATCACTGAAAAACTTGAATAATTTTTTTTTAACTTGCTTAGAGTTTTACATGACACAACAAGAGGTCACAATGGCTACCACCAACTCATGATAGGCTTGACACAACACTGATCACCAAAGTACAAGGAAATCTATGATGCTCGACATGAAACTGTTCACTTCCCATTTTGACAAAACATCACATACAAGTCCAACCACAGAACACACGTTTAGGGGCATCCCACGATGAAATTATTTTAAGGTTTCTTTTTACTAAAACATCTCTTAATTCTTAACTTACGTTCTTATAAGATTCATGTAATGATTCACACAATTATTTTCACAAGGGATAACTTCTTTCTTTTATACTATCGACTAATTAGCTTAAGACCAAGTTTTCTAAAAGAGGATCATCAATTATATGTCGATAACTTGCTTAATTCATTTGATTTAAAAGGAACATTTTCCATTTCTCAAAAACTATTTATTCATACTCAAGATACTGAATCTTGTTTCCTACCTCCATTGCACAAGGTGATGAGCACAAGCTCTGGTTGATGGAAGGTACCATTTAGATTTGGAATTATAACCTCCTTGCGCAAGGGTTAAATGTTTATAAACACTTAAGAGAAGATTACAAAGCACTTTCAAAGTAAGTTAGGGAAGAATATCAAATGGGTTCATCTTTAAGATCTCATTAGTTATCATTTAGGATTTTATTGGGGCTAAGAATTTATCTAGAATGATTAGAAATTTTGCTAGGCTTCACTTGACGAGTTTAACAAAAGAAAAAATTTACTTTGCAACAATTTGAGAGATAGATTGCATGGTTTTCAAAACTATTTCCTCCTACTTAATAAATCTTAATATCTTCAAAAATGTAACCATTGATTTCACCTTGAGACTGTTTAAGGACTCCCGAGGAAAAGGATAATGGTTTATTTTCTTAGCTTGGGAAACCAAGGTACATATATTTGTTTTAAAAGGATAGTTTCCTCTTTGATCACCTACTAACCCAAATGTTATCAAGAATCTCACATCTATAATATTTTATTCATATATACATGTATATTTTAAATTTTAAAAGGATACCCATTCATCTTATTATGCTTAGCATTGTATTATTACCATGTTTTAGAAGGGGTTTCAATAAAAATAATTATCACAAAGAGCACTTTACCATTACTTATTTTTAGAAAACTACACATGGTTATATAGATTCTTTCCAACACGATGCACAAACAAAAGGGAAATAACAATTCTATGGAATTATGATTAGGGAACAAGAAGGTAAAAACTTTGATCAAATGGCTATATTGTTCTTAGATCTCCTATAATCCATTAAAAAAATCATGCATAAAAATGCGGTAATCAAATTTCATATTTCTTTCAAAGTAGTAAAAAAATTCAAAGTTTCAGTAGTTAAGACAACACTACTTCACAATACATTAAACAACGATGCATGCCCTCTTCTAAAATTTCCCATAGGACCCTTTCACGAGTTTTAAAACATAAATCTAATTTGTACAAAAGAGTTTTATAACCAAGATTGATGAAATGATTTACATCTCTCTCCATCATTTACCCACATAAGTTATCTACAACAATTAATAACCTGACTCGGTTCATGAATTGAGAAAGATAAGACTACACAAAGAAACAATAAGCTACTATCTAACATTATCAAGAAAGAACAAGATTCTATTCCAAGGATTGGATGAAATGTCTAAATACAACCAAATCCTTAAGTTAATAAGGAAATTCCCATCATGTCAATCCAAGAAGAAAAACCTTATACTTCAATTATGAACATTGTTTCAAAAGCAAGGAAAGTTTAACAATCATTCGAGAAGGGCCACTAGCCCTATAAGATAGAAACAACCAACCTAGTGGAATAAGATTCCAATCGAATTAATAAATAGTCATAAGACTGAAAATTGATATTCAAACCAACAATCTAAACTTATCAAAAGATACCACAAGAAATAGGTTACAATACTAGATTTAAAAAGAATGAAAAATTGAACAATCAATCCAGGAGGCACAACATAATTCGAGAGGTTAACTCAAAAAGTCAAGTGTATTAAAATTTCAATCATGTAATAATATAGGTTGCATGATTGAAATCTAATACTCGACCATCTCTCAACATTAATTAAAAGGGAAAGTAGATAAAATGCTAGTTTCGGCCATTGAATCCAAGATATTCCCGAATCATTCAGGAAGAGGCCATTGCCCTTATAGGCTAGTAACAACAAGTGAGTGAAAAATGGAATTCCATTAAAAAAGAAGCATTCAAAACATCATCCAAGTTTTATAATGCTAAGGATTTACAAACCTCCATAATAAGTCTAAGATTCGGTTTAATTAAAAGAATATTCTCTTTCTCAACACAAAATCTTTTAAAGTAACCCTCGATAACATAATCAAACCATTATAACAAAGGCATTAACATATATTACTAAATTTCTTTATCCAACCAACACTTTCCATTATAAATTAATAAGATTATCATTGCATAATTAGTTTTCCCCAAATGTTAATAAACTTCATATCAATTTCCATCATGAACCATTAAGGTATTTATATACATATAATCCGACCAATTAAATAACAACATTAACATTATAAAAGAGAAAAAAAATGAGATAAAATTAGAATATGCCACCCAAAAGTCTTCTGAAAGAGAAATAAACCAAGGTAATTCTAGTAACAACTAGTTACTAGAATTGTACAAATGTAACATCTAACTAGGTGATTCAAAACTAGTTATGGTTCCAGCTTGAGAAGGATGGTCAAGGTATCTCATAAGGAAGACTTTAGAATTCTAGGAAAACGTCTTATGATCAATAGGGATTACACACAAGAAAGATCTTAATATGTTGCACTTGACTTCTATATTCTAAAAGTTTTAAAACCAAATCTCCAACCCGACTCAGCCCAAGTATTGGTCACTCCACCCCAACAACCCTTCTTTCATGGAATCAAATGGTTATTGAATGGGGTTTAAGAATGATTCATCAAAGTACAACATAAATACAACAAAGTAAGATTATGAAAATAAAAGGTTCATAGATACTGACAGGCTTGCTTGCCGAACATAAATTACCAGCTAAAAACAACATAATAACCTTGATACTTAAACAAAGAAAAGTAGATAAAAAGGTCGAAGGTTGATCACTTGAGTAAGAAGACATAAAATCCAAAGGAGGGAAAATACATTTTAGTTGACCACTTAACACTGGAAACTATTTATAAAAAAGGAAGATTTCAAGAGGAAAGGAGGGATTTCCTTGCAAGGCGTCAAACCCATAACAAAAGTAGAAGTGACAAAACAATTTCGGGAAAGGGTGGTTCAATTTCATGATATTTTTAAATCTAATAAAAGTAACAATGAATAGAATTATCTTCCTGTTTCTCCAGTTTTTGTAAATAGCCAACACGAATCTCGATCCTGCGGCAGAACATTCCTCAGGGTTGAATCTCCATCCACATCCATGTTGGCACTAAATCACCACTCATTATCACATTGGACAGGAAGGGATCCCCCAAAACCACAAGCTACATCTTCCCAAAGGGACGGACATCTCAAGGAATGTCATGACAACAGTAAAAACACAAAATGCAAAAAAAAATGGAAAGGCCGAGGAACACGAGGGAGAAAGGGAAAAGGCAAATCCCAAAACCTTACAAACTTACTCCCAACTTGCGTCAAAAGGAAAGTTGGAGAAGGGCAAGAAAATCCATTAGAGCACACAGAAAAAAATTTCAAGCAGTTATATCCACAAGATCCTAAGAGGCCATGCATGAAAAATTGTAAGAAAACATAAGGCAGGTAAACTTCTTGTCAAAATTCCTCAAGGAGATGGGGTCTCATGAAATGCCATGTTTACAAGATGAGCACACATGTGGATCTACTACATCCATTCTTGCTTCCCATAAGCAACCATCAGGTGAAAATATGCCCAGTCACCCTTTCAGTCTATACACAACAGAGATAATAGAACTTTGGAACATGAATGGACATCCATCAAGCAAGAGAAAGAAATCAGACCAAATGTCCTAGCTAAATAAAATGATGCATCCAACCTCCATAAGGGGTTTCTAAACAACTACAAAACTAGACGCAGGTCGAAATAAACCAAACAAAAACCAATGTAATCGGCCAACAATAAATTTGCATTTACTCCACCAAACGTATGCCATGTCATGAACTAAAAATAATAATAAAGAAATAAAAGGGCCAGAAATTTCTCCACACCACTAATCAAAAGACAAGGAAATAAAGGATTTTAAGATAGAAAATAGAGCCCACATCTCCTCATGCCAATCTTGTCACATCCATAATCCAATGGGAGGAAAAATAATGGAAGCAATAATAAGTTCAACAAAAATCCATCAATTACAACAAGGCATGTGTGTAGGATCGAAACGGCCAAGATGGGATTTGGTGGCTTGATTTTTCATAAAATTAAAAATAAAACATGAATACAACTTCCCAAACAATGGAATGACAAAAAAAACAAGCTTCTCTTTAAGAGAATCGAGGATCACTCTTAGCGAACGATTGAAAAGATACAATAAAATAACATAAGGATAATTAATATTAATATCAATAGCATTCGACGATAAAATAATAATTTAAAAAATCGGTGATCAATAACATATAAAATAATAATAATAATAATATCATCATTATTATTATTTTTACTTACTATAAATATTAACCATATTAATAATGATCACCTGTCAAGCTTGACAAAATAATAATAATAAGTAAAAATCGACAATTCAATATAATTATTATTATGTAGATATTCCTTCTAGCTGTAGACACATGGCTTAACAACACCAAGTTATCATTAAAACCACCTATAGAATTTGAGATTGATTCTAGCCTTAACAGGTAATTGATAAGGGCGTTACGGAGGCCCTCCACTAGTAGCATTCACAAGGACACGGGAGACTAGACGGGGAGGAAGGACACTAATACTTCTTTGTGACACGGTCGGGGTTGACTAACGGTCAACAAAATCACGCACACCACTTACCCCCACATATCAACAGTCGGTCGTTAGAGAAAGAACGGGGGTAACGTCGAATTGGGCATTACATTCTCCTCCCTTTAAGCAAGCATCATCATTGATGCAACATAACATTGAAGGAAGGAAAGGCTTTAAGCAACAAGGAATAGATAAAGGTGAAAGTGTACCCTATGGTTAAAATTTCATTTTATTAAAGCACAACCACATGGTAGCCTTAGAAACATTTTTGGCAGAATTTTTAACTTTAGAGGTTATGTGAAGATTGAGAGTTCCCTCTTATTCATTATTTAATTAGACTCTTTCCAATTACATTATTCTTAATCCAGGTTCTTTAAAATTTTGTGCTTGTTGATTTTGAGTTTATTCTTTCTTGTGGGTGCCCAACATGAACTACTATCACAACACCCTACTAGGGTCATACACAACACTAATGATTCACAAGCAAATTTTACATACCTTCATGATGGTACCACACCACCAAAGTTAAACCCAATATGGAAGAGTACAAACACGGTCCACATAACATAGCACTTGTGACATATCTATGACTGACTTATAATACTTGAACAAAAGTGTGCTTCAATAACCTGACATTTCCTCGATTCCAAAGATGAAGATTTCACATAACTCAAAACAAAAGCTATAGGTACACATTATTTACAAGGGCATCATTGCCATATCCACAACATCACAAAACATATACAACTATCATGAGTAACAATACATGATACATCATATGACCACTCTTAAGACATCACAATAACTCACATGTATCTCGATACATCAATCATACACATAAATCTCCCTCCTCAATCTCCTCCCACAATCTCTTATGCCTCCCTCAATCTCTTATGCCTCCCAAGTCAGTAATCTCTTATGTAATGTAGTAATGATAGATAATTTTTCCCTTTTTGCTCCACAAAGAGGTCGGTCACCCTATGGCCTTAGGCACATAGAGTCTAGACACCCCTAACCTAAGTGACATAATAACTCGTGGTTCAAAACCCGCTAGTTAGCTATAACTCCTCGTGGTGTACCACCATACAACAAATTGGGTCCATAAGTCCAACCATTCCATTGTGCATCCCATGACCCTATTCCACACATTACAACAATAGAACCAACATAATAACCCGTTTCAAATGCCAAGTGGAAAAAGAAAGCCTTGGGCTAGGTGGTAAAGTTTTAAATTTAGAAGAATATCCAAATCCAAGCAAAACAAATGGCCAAATAGCCATATAGTTAGTGAAAAAATCTGCATGTTAGTATCACAAACAAATTAAGTGCCCAAATATAAAACATGGCAATCAATAAAACTATTGGTCCTTACAAAAATAAAAATAAAAGTTTAATTTACAAATAAAAACACATATAAGAATAACACATTACCATGACTATGTGGTATTATATGGCCACCAAGGGGGTACTCAACAAGTTTCTAACACTTGAAACATCGAGCCTCAGCTCATAAAAATATATATCAATAATACAACTATAAAATCATTCCGCCACCACTTCAACAAGGCTAAACATAATCATAGCTACACTAAGGTTGAATCTATAAAAAACCACATGAGGAGAGAGAGAGGAGAGGAGCATAGGATACCATATACTACGCCTAAGGTTGGCTCTAGTGATTGGTCACCGTACACCTTTCCTTACTCTAAACATACACTTTTACCGATTTCCCTTAGGGTCGGTTAGTGAAAATTCACAAGATAATATGTAACTACATCACTAACACAATGGTGGTACACACAAATTACCATCACATCTTACATATGGTACATATACAAGGTAGATAACAATCATACATTCAAAGGGTGCAATACATCACTTTACCACATTCTACACCCAAAGTGCAATCACTATACAATAGGGTTCATATGCTCACCGTTTTCCCTAAATCACGACATGAATCATTACATATTGCACAAATCATACATACATTGAACATAGTGAGTAACATCACAACATAACATTAATTTCTACATAACAAGGTGATACACACATTTCTTCAAAACATGGTAAAAAACATCATGATACAACTCAATTCACTTTACATCAAACTTGTCATACAATACATCAACACACCTACATATCACAATATGCCACAATGCTCCAACACTCCACCATCCACAATAGCATTCTTTTCACACACCACAAGTAGTAATTCACACATGAAATCTTCATAGAATCCACAAGAAGGAGAGAGAATACTTCCATCCCTAGTACATCAACATGATAACAAATACACACTAAGTGACATACACATCATGTGCGTTCACAATATCACAATTACGACATGGATCACATCATGCTTATACCACATTACTCTTCCAATATAAACCACCATCATGTAACACAATCACCATCATGCAACACCATCACCACTCCAATCTGGCCCAGAGGTTCGAGAGCATGAACCTCCACTCTGATACCAAGTGTAATGCCTACTAAAACACACACTAATATAACATTAAAAACTAGGATAACTTGTTTTAAAAATTTCTTGGAGTTTTACACACTCAAAAAAGAGGTTACAATGGCTACCACCAACTCATGATAGGATTGACACAACACTAATCAACAAACTAAAGGAAATCTACAATGCTCGACATGAAATTGTTCACTTCCCATTTTCACAAACATCACATATAAGTCCAACCATAAAGCACATGTTTAGGGTCATCCCACGATGAAAGTCTTTTAAGGTTTCTTGTTTACTAAAACATCTCTTAATTCTTAACTTAATTTCTTGTTTGGAATTACAACCTCCTTGTGTCGTGGTTAAATGTTTATCAACACTTAAGAGAAGATTACAAAGCACTTTTAAAATAAGTTATGGGAAGAATATCAAAATGGGTTCATCTTTAAGATGTCATTAGTTATCCTTCAGAATTTTATTGGGGCTAAGAATTTATCCAGAATGATTAGAAATATTTCTAGGCTTCACTTGAGGAGTTTAACAAAAGAAAACAATTTACTTTGAAACTCTTGAGAGATAGATTGCATGGTTTCCTAAACTATTTCCTCGTACTTATTAAATCTTAATATCTTCAAAAATCTAACCATTGATTTCACCTTGAGACCATTTAAGGACTCCCGAAAAAAGGATAATGGTTTATTTTCTCATCTTGGGAAACCAAGGTACATATATTTGTTTTAAAAGCATAGTTTCCTATTTGATCACCTACTGGCCCAAATGTTATCAAGAAGCTCACATCTTAATATTTTATTCATATATACATGTATATTTTATAAATTTTAAAAGGATACCCATTAATCTTATTATGCTTAGCATTGTATTATTACCATGTTTTAGAAGGGGTTTCATAAAAATAATTATCCCAAGAGCACTTTACCATTACTTATTTTTAGAAAACTACACATGGTTATATCGATTCTTTCCAACACGACACATAAACGAAAGGGAAAAAAAATTCTATGGAATTATGATTAGGGAACAAGAAGGTAAAAACTTTGATCAATCCACTATAATGTTCTTAGGTCTCCTATAATCCATTAAAAAAATCATGCATAACAATGCGGTAATCAATTTTCATATTTCCTTCAAAGTAGTAAAGAAATTCAAAGTTTCAGTAGTTAAGACAACACTACTTCACAATACATTAAACAATGACACAGGCCCTCTTCTAAAATTTCCCACATGACCCTTTCCAGAGTTTTAAAATATAAAAATAATTCATACAAAAGAGTTTTATAACCAAGATTGATGAAATGATTTACATGTCTCTCCCTCATTTACCCGCATAAGCCATTTGCAACAATTAATAACCTAAGTCAGTTCGTGAGAATTGAGTGAGATAAGACTACACAAAGCAACAATAAGCTACTATCTAATAATATCAAGAAAGGAAAAAATTCTATTCCAAGGATTGGATCAAATCTCTAAATACAACCAACTCCTTAAGTTAATAAGGAAATTCTTTTCATGCCAATCCAAGAAGAAAAACCTTATACTTCAATTATGAACATTGTTTCAAAACGAAGGAAAGTTTGACAATCATTCAAGAAGGGTCACTAATCCCTATAAGCTAGAAACAACCAACCTAGTTGAATAGTGTTCCCATCGAATAAATATATAATCATAACAATGAAAATTGATATTCAAACCAACAATCTTAACTTATCAAAAGATACCACAAGAAATAGGCTACAATACTAGATTTAAAAAGAATGACAAAATTGAACAATCAATCTAGGAGGCACCACAGAATTAAGAGGTTAACACGAAAAGTCGAGTGTATTAAAATTTCAATCATGTATTAATATATATTACATGATTGAAATCTAATACTCGACCACCACTCAACATTAATTAAAAGGGAAAGTAGATAAAATGCTAGTTTCAGACATTGACTCCAAGATATTCCGAATCATTCGGAAGAGGCCATTACCCTTATAGGCTAAGTAACAACAAGTGATTCAAAAAGAGAATTCCGTTAAAACAAAAATCATTCAAAACATCATCCAAGTTTTAAAATGCTAGGGATTTACAAACCTCCATAATAAGTATAAGGTTCAATTTAATTAAAAGAATATTCTCTTTCTCAACAGAAAATCTTTTATAGGATCCCTCGATAACATAATCAAACCATTCTAACAAAGGTATTAACATATATTACTAAATGTCTTTATCTAACCAAAACCTTCCATTATAAATTAGTAAGATTATCGATGCATAATTAGTTTTCCCCAAATGTTAATAAACTTCATATCAATTTCCATCTTGAACCATTACGGTATTTATATACATATAATCCGACCAATTAAATAATAGTATTAACATTATAAAAGAGAAAACAATGAGATAAAATTAGAATATGCCACCCAAAAGTATTCCAAAAGAGAAATAAACCAAAGTAATTCTAGTGATAACTAGTTACTAGAATTGTACAAATGTAACATCGAACTTAGATGATTCAAAACTAGTTATAGTTCCATCTTGAGAAGGACAATCAATGTATCTCATAAGGAAGACTTTACAAGTCTAGAAAAAATTCTAATGATCAATGGGGATTACACACAATCAAGATCCAAATATGTGGCACTCGAATTCTATATTCTAAAAGTTTTAAAACCAAATCTCCAACCCGGATTAGCCCAAGTATTGGTCACTCCACCACAACAACCCTTCTTTCCTGAAATCAAATGGTTATCGAATGGGGTTTGAGAGTGAGTCATGAAAATACAACATAAAGATGCTAAGCTTTTTAAAATAAGAGGTTCATAGATACTACAGAGCTTGCTTGCCTAACAAAATTACCACTAAAAAAAATATAATAACCTTGATACTTAAACAAACAAAAGAAGATAATTTTTTTGAAGGTTGATCACTTGAGTAATAAGACGTAATACAGCCAAAGGATGGGAAAATACATCTGAGATGACCACTTCACATTGGAAACTATTTATTAAAAAATTGAAGATTTAAAGAGGAAAGGAGGGATTTCCTCATGCAGGGGTCGAACCCATAACAAAAGTAGTAGTGAAAAAACAATTCTAGGAAAAGGGTGGTTCAATTTCATGATATTTTCAATCTAGAAAAGTAACAATGAATAGAATTATCTTGCCTATTTCTCCAAATTCTCTGAAATAGCCAACACCACTCTCAAGTCTCAGTAGCAACATTCTAAGGTCAAATCTCTATCCACTTCCATGTCTGGTGCTAAATTACCACTCGTTCTCATGTTGGACTTGTAGGGATCCCTTCAAAACCATGAGATTCATCTTCCCAAAGGGACAAGGATCTCAAGGAATGTCATGAAAAAATTAAAAACACAAAATGAAAAAAAGGGAAGGCCTAGGAACACGTGGGAGAAAGGGAAAAATCATAACCCCATAACCTTACAAACTTACTCCCAACCAACGCGTCAAAAGGGATAGCTAGATAAGGGAAAGAACATCTATTGGAGCATACAAGAAAATATTTTCAAATAGCTGTAGCCACAAGAGCCTAAGAGGCCACACATGAGAAAGTGTAAGCAAACATAAGGCGGGTAAACCGCTTGTCAAAACTCCTCAAGGAGATGGGGTCTCAAGAAATGCCATGTTTATAGGATGAGCACACATGGGGATCTACCGCAACCGCTCTTGCTTCCCATAAGTAACCATCAAGTTAAAATATGCCCAGTTGCCCTTTCATCCCGTACGCAGCCAGGGACAATAGCACTTTCTAATAGGAATGGAAATCCATCAAGAATAGGAAGAAATCGGACCAAATTTCCCAAAGTGAAAAAAATGATGCGTCCATCCTCCATAAGGGGTTTCTACACCACTAAAAAAATAGAAGCAGTCAAAATAAACCAAAAAAACCCAAGGCATGAACTAAAAAAAAGGAAGAAAAGGGCCATAAATTCCTCCATGCCACTAACTAGATGAAAATGAAAGGAAATAAAGGATCCAAAGAAATAAAATGGAGCCCACATCTCCACACGCCAAGCTTTTTTTCACATCAATAATCCATCGTGGGAAGTAAAATAGTGGAAACAATAGTATGTTCACCAAAAAATTATCAATTTCAACAAGGCATGCATGTGTAGGCTCATACGGCCAAGGTGAGAGTTGGTGGTGGAGTTTTCGATAAGAATAAAAAAACATGAATATAACTTCCCAAACAATGGAATGACCAACAAAAATAAGCTCCTCTTTTACGTGAATCGAGGATCGCTCTCAGGAAAGATCGAAAAGATATAATAAAATAACATAAGGATAATTAATATTAATGTCGATAATATTCGATGATAAAATAATAATTTTAAAAAATCACCGTTCAACATATAAAATATTTATAATAATATCATTATTATTATTATGTTTACTGCTCACTATAATTATTAACCATATTAATAATGATTTCGCCATCAAGCTCGACAAAATAATAAAAAAAAAAAGAAAAAATCGACAATTCAATTTAATTATTATTATGTAGATATTCCTTCTAGCTCAACACGCCTTAACAACACCAAGTCATCATTCAAACCACTTATAGAATTTGAGAATGAGATTAGCCTTAACAAGGTAATCGAAAAGGGATTCATGGGAGGGCCTCGACTAGCAACATCGACAAGGACATAGGGAGACTATATGGGGGAAGAACACTAATCCTTCTTTGTGACATGATCGAGGTCGACTAACGATCAACGAAATCATGCACACCACCTACCCCCACTTATCAACAAAGTCATCAGAGAAAGGACTTGGGTAACATCGAATGGGGCATTACATTCTCCTCCCCTTAAGAAAGCACCATCCTCGATGCGACATAACACTGAAGGAAGGAAAGGCGGTAAGCCACAAGGAATAGATAAAGGTGAAAGTGCACCCTATGGTTAAAATTTTAGTTTATTAAAGCATGGCCACATGGTAGCCTTAGAAACATTTTTGGGAGAATTTTTAACTTTCAAGGTTATGTGAAGATTGGCGTTCCTCTTATTCATTATTTAATTAGAATCTTTCCAATTACATTATTCTTAATTCAAGTTCTTTAAAATTTCATGGTTGTAGATTTTGAGTTTATTCTTTCTTGTGGGTGCCCAACATGAATTGCTATCACAACACCCTACCCGGGTCACACACAAAACTAATGATTCACAAGTAATTTTTTACATACCTTCATGATGGTACCACACCACCGAGCTTAACCCAAATGGAAGAATAGAGACACAATCCACATAACATAGCACTTGTCACGAGATCTATGAATGACTTATAATATTCAAAACAAAGTGTACTACAACAACCAAACATTTCCTCAATTCCAAAGATGAAGATTTCACATAACTCAAACAAAAGCTATAGGTACACAAGTATTTACAAGGGCATCAATGCCATATCCACAACATCACAAAACATATACAACTATCACGATTAACACATCTATCATATGACCACTCCCAAGAAACCATAATAACTCACATATATCTCAATACATCAATCATACACACAGATCTCCTATTCCTCCCTTATGCCTCCCTCAATCTCTTATGCCTCCCTCAATTCTTCCTCTTATGCCTCCCCTCAATCTTGTATGCCTCCCTCAAGTAGTAATGTATATATAAATTTTCCCTTTTTGCTCCACAAAGAGGTCAGTCACCCTATGGCCCTAGGCACATAAAGTCCAAACACCCCTAACCCAAGTGAAATAATAACTCGTGGTTCAACAACCTCGCTAGTTATATGTAAATCCTTGGGGCATAACCCCATACAACTAAGTGGGTCCATAGGTCCAACTATTTCATGGTGCATCCCATGACCCTACTCCACACATTATGAAAATAGAACCGGCATAATAACCTGTTTCAAATGCCAAGTGGCGAAAATCAAGTCTTGTGCTAGGCTGTAAATTTTTAAATTTAGAACAATATCAAAATCCAAGTAAAACAAATGGCCAAATAGCCATTTAGTTAGTGCAAATATCCTCATGTTAGTACCAAAAACAAATTAAGTGCCCAAAATATAAAACATGGCAATCAATAAAACGCTTGCTTGTCCTTATGAAATAACACTAAAAGTTCAATTTACAAATAAAATACACATATAAGAATAACAAATTACGATGACTTTGTGTTATTATATGGCCACTAAGGGGGTACTCAACGAGGTTCTGCACTTTCAGTTATCGAGCCTTAGCTCGTAAAAATACATATCAATAATACAACTATAAAATCATCCCACCACCACTTCGACAAGGATAAACATAGTCATAGTTGTACTAAGGTTGAATCTATAAAATAACCACATGAGGAGAGAGAGAGGAGCATATGATACCATCTACTAAGTCTAAGGTTGGCTCTAGTGATTAGTCACCCGTACACCTTTCCTTACTCTAGACATACACTTTTACCGATTTCCCTTACGGTCGGTTAGTGCAAAGTTCATAACATAATATGTAACTACATCAATAAAACAATGATGGTACACACAAAATTACCATCACATCTTACGTATGGTACATATTCAATGTAGATAACAATCATACATTCACTGGGTGCAATACATCACTTTACAACATTCTACACCCAAAGTGCAATCACTATACAATAGGGTTCATACGCTCACCATTTTCCCTAAATCACGACATGAATCATTACATATTGCACAAATCATACATACAATGAGCATAGTAAGTAACATCACAACATAACATTAATTGCTACATAACAAGGTGATACAAACATTTCTTCAAAAATGGTAAAAACATCATGATACAACTCAATTCTCTTTACATCAATCTTGTCATACAATACATCGACACACCTACATATCACAATATGCCACAATGCTCCAACACTCGCCATCCACAAAGCATTATTATCACACACCACAATCAATACTTCACATGTGAACTCTTCATATAATCCACAAGAAGGAGAGAGAATACTCCCATCTCCAACACATCAGCCTGATAAACAATATGCACTAAGTGACAGACACATCATGTGCATTTCACAATATCACAATTATGACATGGATCACATCACACTTATACCACATTAATCTTCCAATATCAACTACCATCATGGAACACCATCACCACTCCAATCTAGTTTAGAGGATTAAGAGCATGAACGTCCTACTCTTTGATACTAGTGTAACGTCTGCTAAAACACACACTAATATAACATTTAAAAAATCAAATAACTTTTTTAACTTACTTGGAGTTTTACATGACATAACAATAGGTCACAATGGCTACCACCAACTCATGATAGTCTTGACACAACACTTTGATCACCAAAGTACAAGGAAATCTATGATGCCCGACATGAAATTATTCACTACCCATTTTGATAGTCCAATATGTTTAGGGCAAATACAAGTCCAACCATAAGAATGTAATGACACACAATTCTTTTCACAAGGGAGAACTTATTTCTTTTATACTATCGACTAATTAACTTAAGACCAAGTTTTCTAAAAGTGGATCATCAATTATATGTCGATAACTTGCTTAATTCGTTTGATTTAAAAGGACATTTCCATTTCTCAAAATACTATTTACACATACTCAACATACTGAATCTTGTTTCATACCTCCATTAGACAAGGTGATGAGCACAAGCTTTGGTTGATGGATGAAACCATTTAGATTTAGAATTATAACCTCCTTGTGCTAAAGTTAAATGTTTATCAACACTTAAGAGAAGATTACAAAGCACTTTTAAATTAAGTTATGGGAAGAAGATCAAAATGGGTTCATCTATAAGATCTCATTAGTTATTCTTTAGGATTTTATCGGGGCTAATAATTTATCCGAATGATTAGAAATATTTCTAGGCTTCACTTGACAAGTTTAACAAAAGAAAACAATTTACTTTGCAATGCTCGAGAGATAGATTTCATTATTTCTTAAACTATTTCCTCCTACTTATTAAATCTTAACATCTTCAAAATCTAACCATTGATTTCACCTTGAGACCGTTTAAGGAATCTCACATGAAAAGAATAATGGTTTATTTTCTCATCTTGGGGAAACCAAGGTACATAATTTTTTTATAGTATAATTTCCTCTTTGATCACTTAATAACCCAAATTTTATCAGAAGCTCACATCTACAATATTTTATTCATATATACATCTATATTTTATAACTTTTAAAAGGATACCCATTCATCTTATTATGCTTAGCATTGTATTATTACCATGTATTAGAATGGTTTTCAACACAAAATTTTATCCCAAGAGCACTTTACCATTACTTATTTTGAAAAACTACACATGGAACTACATCGATTCTTTCCAACATGACACACAAACAAAAGGGACAAAACAATTCTATGGAATTATGATTAGGGTATATGAAGGTAATAAATTTGATCAATGCACTATACTGATCTTAAAATTCCTATAATCCATTAAAAAAGTCAAAGTTTTAGTAGTTAAGACAACACTACTACACAATACATAAACAATGACACAGCCCTCTTCTAAAATTTCCCATCCGGACCCTTTCTGAGTTTTACAACATAAAAATTATTCATACAAAAGAGATTTATAACAAAGATTGATTAAATAATTTACATGTCTCTCCCTCATTCACTGCGCATAAGCCATCTGCAAAAGTTAATAACTTGATACAGTCACGAGAACCGATAAGATAAGACTACACAAAGAAAAAATAAGCTACTATCTAAAAATATCAAGAAAGGAAAACATTCTATTCCAAGGATTGTATCAAATCTCTAAATACAACCCGCTCCTTAAGTTAATAAGGAAATTCCAATCATGCCAATCCAAGAAGAAAACCTCATACTTCAATTATGAACATTATTTCAAAAGAAATGAAAGTTTAACGATCATTCGAGAAGGGCCATTGGCCTTATAAGCTAGAAACAAACAACCTAGTGGAACATGTTTCCCATCAAATAAATAAATAGCCATAAGACTGAAATATTGATATTCAAACCAACAATCTAAAATTATCAAAATATACCACAAGAAATAGGCTACAATACTAGATTTATAAAGAATGACAAAATTGAACAATCAATCTAGGAGGCACCACATAATTCAAAGGTTAACACGAAAAGTCGATCAGTATTAAAATTTCAATCATTTAATAATATAGATTACACAATCAAATCTAATACTCGACCACCACTTGACATTAATTAAAAGGGAAAGCGAGATAAAATTCAATTTTTGGCCATTGGCTCCATGATATTCCACAATCATTCAGGAAGAGGCCATTGCCCTTATAGGCTAAGTAACAACAGTGAGTTAAAAAGGGAATTCTTTTTAAACAAGAAGCATTCAAAAATCATTCAAGTTTTATAACACTAAGGATTTACAAACCTCCACAATAAGTCTAAGGTTTGGTTTAATTAAAATAATATTCTCTTTCTCAACACAAAATCTTTTAAAGCATCCCTCGATAACATAATCGAACCATTCTAACAAAGGTATTAACATATATTACTAAATGTATTTTTCCAACCAACACCTCCATTATAAATTAATAATATTATCGATGCATAATTAGTTTTCCATAAATGTTAATAAAATTCATATCAATTTCCATCGTGAACCATTAAGGTATTTATATACATATAATTTAACCAATTAAATAATAGCATTAACATTATAAAAGAAAAAACAACGAGATAAAAACTAGAATATGCTACCCAAAAGTCTTTCGAAAGAGAAATAAACCAAAGTAATTCTAGTAATAACTTGTTACTAGAATTGTACAAATGTAACATCATACTTAGGTGATTCAAAACTAGTTACGGTTCCATCTTGAGAATGACGGTCAAGCTATCTCATAAGGAAGACTTTAAAGTCTAGGAAAAATTCTTATGATCAATGGGGATTATACACAAGCAAGATCTCGAACATGTTGTACTCGATTTCTATATTCTAAAATTTTAAAACCAAATCTCTAACCCGACTTAGCCCAAGTATTGGTCACTCTATCCCAACAACGCTTCTTTCCCGAATCAAACACTTATCAAATGGGGTTTGAGAGTGAGTAATCAAAGTACAACATAAAGTCATTAAGCTTTTGAAAATAAGAGGTTCATAGATACCGCAAGCTTGCTTTCCTAACATAAATTACCAGCTAAAAATATCATAATAACCTTGATACTTAAACAAAAAAAAGAAGATAAAAAGGTCGAAGCTTGATCACTTGAGTAAGAATATGTAACAACCAAAGGAGGGGAAAATACATCTTTGTTGACCACTTAACACTAGAAACTATTTATAAACAAACAAGGATTTCAAGAGGAAAGGAGGGATTTCCTCATAAGGCATCGAACCCACAACAAAAGTAGCAGTGAAAAAAAATTCTAGGAAAAGGGTGGTTCAATTTCATGATATTTTTAAATCTAGAAAAAGTAGCAATGAATAGAATTATCTTGCATGTTTCTCCAGCTTCTGCAAGTAGCCAACACCACTCTCAAGCCTACAACAACATTCCTCAAGTTGAATCTCCATCCACATCCATGCTAGCACTAAATCAAAACTCGTTCTCACATTGGAATAACAGGATCCCCCAAAACCACAAGCTCCATCTTCACAAAGGGAAAAATATCTCAAGGATTTTCATGACACCAATAGAAGCAAAAATGAAAAAAAAATGGGAAGGCCTAGGAACACGTGGGAGAAAGGGAAAAATCCTAACCCCACAACCTTACAAACTTATTCCCAACCTACATCAAGAGGGATAGTTAGAGAAGGGAAATAACATCCATTGGATCACATAGGAAAATGTTTTCTAATAGTTGTAGCCACGAGAGCCTAAGAGGCCACGCATGAAAAAGTGTAAGAAAACATAAGGTAGGTAAACTACTTGTCAAAACTACTCAAGGAGATGGGGTCTCAAGAAACGCCATGTTTATAGGATGAGCACACATGGGGATCTACTATAGCATTCTTGTTTCCCATAAACAACCATCAGGTGAAAATATTCCCAATCACCCTTTCACCAGTATGCAGCCAGAGACAATAGTACTTTGGAACCGAATGGACATCCATCGAGCAAGAGGAAGAAATCGGATCAAATGTCCTAGCTAAAAATGATGTGTCTAGCCTCCATAAATGGTTTCTACACCTCTAAAACCCATACGTAGGTCGAAAGGACCCAAAGAAAACCCAATGTAGGCAGCCAACAATAAATTTGCATTTACTCCACCAAACATATGCTTTAGACATGAACTAACAATAATAATAATAAAGAAAGACAAGGGCAAAAATTCCTACACGCCACTAACTTGAGAAGACAAAGAAATAAAGGATCCAAAGAAAGAAAATGGATCCCACATCTCCTCATGCCAAGCTTGTCACATCAATAGTCAAACGTGGGAGGCAAAATAGTGGAAGCAACAATAAGCTCACCCAAAATTTATCAATTACAGTAAGGCATGCGTGTAGGCTCAGACCGCCAAGGTGGGAGTTGGTTACTGGATTTTTCGATAAAAATAAAAATAGAACATGAATACCACTTCCAAAATAATGGAACGACCAACAAAAAAAAGTCTCGTCTTTTATGTGAATCGAGGATTGCTCTCAGGGAATGATCGAAAAGATACAATAAAATAACATACGGATAATTAATATTAATGTCGATAACATTCGATGATAAAGAAATTAATTAAAAAAATCATCGATCGACATATAAAATAATAATAATAATATCATTATTATTATTATTTTTATTTCTCACAATAATTATTAACCATATTAATAATGATCGCGTCAAGCTCGACAAAATAATAAGAAAAAGAAAAAATCGACAATTCAATATAATATTATTATGTAGATATTTATTCTTGCTGGACATGCCCTCACAACACCAAGTCATCATTCAAACCACCTATAGAATTCGAGAATGAGATTAGTCTTAACAGGGTAATCAAAAAGGTGATGCGGAGGCCCTCCACTAGAAGCATCGACAAGGACACGGGGAGACCAGATGGGGAGGAAGGACACTAATCCTTCTTTGTGACATGGTTGGGTCAACTAACTGTCAACATAATCATGCACACCACCTACCCCTACTTATTAATAGGGTCATTAGAGAAATGACTAGGTTAATGTCGAATGGGGCATTACATAGGATGACACATTCAATCTATTTTTCCATAGTATGTCTCTTTTTTCAAGGAAAGTGTGAAGTAGTATTCGCTTCTGATGACATTGCTTGTAATTTCACTGGTCATGTCTTCATCTATAGACAATAGGTGGAGATTGTTAGCTTCAACAGCCATGATTTACTCAACTATCTCGAGAAAAAAGCAATAACTAACTAGAGTTCTCTTATTGGGTCCTTTAGATCGATCTTGAGTGTATATCTATAATCATAGTTTTGAACTTATATGTTACAACTCAAATAGAATCTAAACAAGTACAATTCTCTTTCAACTTTTTCCTACACTATTTGTCACCTTTTTGAAGAGGACATGCCTTGTAAAAAATGGTTTCCATGTTTATATTTGTTATTTCTATAGTAACCATGGCCCATTCATTTCTCTATGTGTTCCCCATATGTAGTACCTCCAAAATCATTGTTACAAAGGTTAATATTTTTAGACGGACCAGAAATTGGCTTCTGATAGAGGGTATCGGAAGGGAGTAGTCATCATAATCAACCCAGCCATGAAGTGTATTTTTTCTTAAATTAGAGGGTTGACGTAACATTTGGTTCTTGAAATAGTGTCAATTGAGATTCCATTGAAACTGGAGATGGGAGCGACTTCAAGGCAAGGACCGGAAGAGGTGGTATAGAAAGCATGTCTTCAAGTTTGTTTCTTAACTCATCTAAGTGTTGTGCCCACAATGTGACACTTACACTGAATCCTGACATGTCCTTTAATTGTAGTGTTCTTCTCTTTGTTTAAGACTTGTCATTCCGACAAATTGTTGAGCATGGTGACATTTTATGAACAATGCCAATCAAATCAATTGTAGAACCACCAACACTTGTAGGTATGTCCTTGATTTTGGTGAAGTGAAAGTGATGGGAAGGTATTGTATCCTCATTGGCTATGAGTGGAGATATGGTTTAGGAAGGTTGCAGAAAAATCTCCAAATCATTGTTCAACTGGTTGTAACATAGCTTTCCATCAACAATCCTAGGAATCCTCCCATTTGAAATTGTATATAGCTTCCCATTTTAAATTTTCTTATAGAATTCTTTCACGACCTCATTGAAATAGGTGATGTGGATTTCCCTCCTTCTTGATCCACAATATTAAACCCAAACATAGAACCATCTCCCATTTCATTGTGATATTCACGAAGGGTTATTTTTACTAGGGTATAACCCTCTACGGACCACATGCGCATAGATGTATTCAATCCACTTATTTTAGTTGGTGTTCTCACAAAATATTTGATCACCTAATTGGAACTTGCATCTGTTTGAGGAAACTGACTGCCTTGGAGAGAATTTGTTGGTAGTCGATTTGGAGCACCGATTATCAAATGTTTTTTGACAACAACATCCATTTCAATGATAAGAACATTCTCTCAATGGAGAATAAAATCATGATAGAATTATAATTGAGCAACGATGAAAAAACAAACATAAAGAAATTATAATTAATAGATGGATTTATATACATTGGTAATCGAGGAGGAGATGAAGCTTACAGTTCACTTTTGATCATTCTAATGTGGGATTTGTGTAAACACACAATGAAGCCTTCTTATATTGATTTTTAGGATTACACGGCTTGCAAATTTGGAGGGTAGAAGTGTTTTCTAAAAATTTATCCCATCTAAAGGTCAACATGATGTTGGGCGGTCTTGTTGAGAATGAACCTTAGGGAGAACAAGTGCAAAGATCTCGAAATGTGGGGTCAAAATGGAACCACCCTCAATCAAGTGAGAAATGCCTTCATGTGTCAAATTTATTTCCATGGAAAATAAAAGATGCTTGAGATAGTGGGAGTTTGCAAATGTATGGTGGAAAATGTAAACTTGTAGTGCAAATCAAAGTTGAAATGAAGGATGTGTTATGGAAAGCATGCATTCGTAAGTAATCAAATAATTTAAAGTTTTATTCCTTTTTCATTTATATTTTCTAAAAATTGCAAACATGAGGTCTAACCCTTTAACAATTCAATATGTAAAAAAGTGACATAATGTATGAAGATTTGCATGAAAATAACTAAAATTTGCATGATTCTTTCTCAACAATTTAAAACTATATGTATTTATGTGCAAATATAATGAGGAACACAATAAAAATTAGTTATTCTTGGTTTACATAAAGAAGCGAGCAATTTTATAAAGGAAAGACATAATGAAGAACACAATAAAAATGTGTTGTTATTGGTTTACATAAAGTATCTTGCAATTTTTGTAAAGGAAAAATTGAACATGTTTGTTGAAAAGTTAAATTATGTGTTCCATATTTTCCCACACAATATATACATGCATTTATTTGAAATGAATTATAGATTATTATGTTAAGAAAATAGAATGGAAAACTATAAGAACAATATGTACACTTGAAGTGAGAAAACTATAGGTATTTGTATGGAGATACAATGATAAAGAAATTAGGAATGAATAGTTGTTGGATAACAAAAATGAACATGTGTTTGAGAACTTTGATTCTCTGTCGGATATATATAGCCACAATACATACATGGAATTATTTGGAATGAGTTACGCTTTGTTTCAAAAACACTTATAAACTAACGCTCCAAGCTATTTTTGAAATAAAATTTCTTTCTTTTTGCTTGTGTAATTTTCTTTGCATGTTTCTTGTATATTTGTCCAGTTGTAGATGCCTCAATTGGAATTCCCATTCTCATCAATTTGTGGGGTGGTTCATATTTTAGTGCATATTCATTAGAATCATAAATCAAGAAGAAGCCTCGTGAATGATCTCCAATCATTCGGATTTTGGACAAAAAATTGGGGATGTTGGCATCATGTAGAGATGATCTATGATCATTTCGGCTATCATTTTTCTAGGTGGTTCAGTTGCCTAAAATGCAAAACATTAACGACACATAGAAGAAATTTAAAATATTTTTCCCTCTAAAAAGGCGTTGTTAATGTCAGCCCCATTATAGGGAGGGGAATTAGGTTTCTATTATTCATCATATTAAACTGGAGAGGGAAAAGAAGTATGTTAGTTATAGAAGATGTTTTTCTCGTATGAATAACAACTTAAAAATCCTTGTCAATGATCACCAAATGTCCAACTTGGGACACTTAGAAATGGCTTCATTGGGGAACAAGCCCTCAAAGGCACATAATAAATCATATCATTGATGAAGGCACATGCCCCCACATGTCACTTTGGAACAAGGATTGGAGTCTAAATCTGAATGCAACAATCAAAAGAAAATAACATGAAAGCACTCTACAATAATTTTTTAATCCATAACATGCAATAAACAAAACAAATGAATAAATACTTAAATCAATATTGAAACCCACCTAAAGTTTGTTTAGATACAACACTCTCTTCTTTACGGTGGGAGAATGAGAATCACAAATAACCTACAAAAAGGTGAAAAAGAAGTTAATAAAACTAAATATATCTATACTTATTCAATTAGTTACATAAAAAACAACCCTACTTTTGATGAGATTATAAATTGATCAATGAATAGCTAAGCACCAATTTTCAAAGGTCCAAATTAATATAGAGGTAATTTTACAATATTTTCCCACCCACGAGCTCAAATCTTATTAATCAAGCTTCCAAGGATTTACATCTTCCGATTTATGTTAAATTGACATATCAATAACATAAACATTTCCTAAAAAATTGTTATGATTAAGACATAATAGAACACATATGGCCTAACAAAATACTTTTCTATGACAAGAATATTACTCACACTCACACACACACACACACACACACACACACAATATATACAAGAGAGGTCTAGAAGAGATGAGTATCAAGATCACTTACTCAATTTTTCTACATATCAACCGCATAAACATTGCCTAAAAATTACTATGATTAAGACAGAATAGAACACATATGGCCTAACTAATACTTTTCTATGATAATAATATTATAGACAAACACACACACACACACAAAGATATATGCAAGAGAGTTCTAGAAGAGATGAGTATGAATATTACTTACTCGATGTTTTCTACATAGGAAAATTCATTATATAGGACTACAAAATCTATGCACAAGATATAACTATAGAAAGGAATCTCATGATGAATAAATGTATGTGTGAATTCAAAATGAGGGACTCCTCCATTACATGATGGGAACTAAACTTGAATTCTGGAATCATTCTACATCAGTATAATATATGTGGTTCATGGATATACATACTTCAAACATGTAGTTAAGAGTCAAAACCCAAATCAAATTCCATGAATACTCTTTTCCAAATACACACATTATATTAAAACTATTTCCAAACAAAATACATAGTTTCTTATTTTATGTATATAACTTACCCGCAATAGATTATTTTAATATTTAATTTGGAGAGAGTGGATTGTTATTTATGAGTTAAAACGAGGATATTTTATCTAATCATAATGGTTGCTATTTATAGTTTAAAGAAGGGATATTTTGTCTGATCATAAGATCTGTTTTAATAAATTGGGTGTTTCTAGGAGTCATGATGAGTAGTGAGAAAAGAAAACAAATATGTTTAATTGAAAATTATCCTGATCCAAAGAGAAAGATATGAATTGAAGAAACATAAGATCTTAACAAAGGACAGGTTTATGAGAAAAAGACTAAGATTATCATTCCACTCCTGTCCATTCTTTAAGTTCCACTAAATCCACCTGAATACACATTTAGTTTTACTACTGCGCATCACTAAAACCAAGTTTGGCATGTGCTAAATGAGAGAACAAATTAGTAACCAACAATTTACCTAGCCTCGTTGAATGAATGGAGTTCCCGTTGTTTCTAAAATCGTGAAGGAAACTGAATATTGTATTTGATTTATATGGCGAAAAAAATCCATTGATAGCTTATTTTCTGCTTCATACATTCACCTGAATAATCATACTCCATTTTAGAAGACAATAATATGACCAAGCTGTTGAAACCTTGTGAAATTATGTGAAAGGGAAGATTTGTGTCTTATGCCAGTAAGGGTTATGTTACAAATCATAGGATATGTTCGAAATCGTGATAATAAGAGTTCTTTCATAACACACCAGTGTTGAATATAACTCTAAACTTGGTTTGTTAACTTATGGGTGTAGTTTACAATGTGGCGATTTGAAGAGGAGGATTTTGAACACATTTACCTTGAAACAAAAATTCTTGACATTTCAGATCCATCTTTAGAGGAGAATATTTTTACTTCACAAAGAAAGGATATTACAATTCATAACAACTTGCTTGATGCTCCCACATTCTCTGAGCCCCTAAATTTATTAGATTTTCGAGTTTATTAATGGCTTCCAGGAATTACTCAGAATAAATCCATGATCCTTCTTTAAATTGTAAGGTGTCTTCTCCATTTCTATTGCTTAGTATATTCTACCTTATTTCTAATAGTCTACCATCACAATTAATCTAGCATCTACCATACTTATCTGGTGCTTGAGCTTGGATGAGTGTTATGCTAGGATTCATGATGAGTAGCGAGAAGAGAAAAAAAAACTTTTAATCGAAAATTATCTTGATCCAGAGAAACATATGAATTGAAGAAACAAAGATCTTAACAAAGGACTGGTTTATGAGAAAAATACTAAGATTATCATTCCACTCCCAACCATTTTACAAATTCAACTAAATCCACCTGAATACACATTTACATTTACTACAGTGCGTCACTAAACCCAAGTTTGGGGTGTGCTAAATTGACATAATAAATGAGAGAACAAATTAGTAACAAACAATTTACGTGGCCTCGTTGAATGGATGGAGTTCCCGTTATGGCCGCCATTAATGAAGAAAGAGAGCCGAGGGTACACAAATATATTGCCCCCACAAGTCAATAGTTTTTATCACAAGGTGTTTATTTCCGATGAGGGCTATTCAATAAGACTTCAAAATCAAATTAATTAAGTATAGCACCAAAGAATTTTTGCTTTGAAAGCAAATCCCAAGCGCATAAAAAGCAATGGCTATGTAAATATGGCTACGGATTTAAGAGGAGATCGGAAGAAATTAATTATAGACTATTACGAAAGAGATGGAGAAGCTCTATAGAAAATTTAATTTTTAACCCATCTTACATTTTAATTGTTTGTTTTTCACTTCAATAAAGAAACAAACATACCTAATTCAGAACAAGATAGCATTTAACTTACACTTACAAAGCCGTCCCCTGGCTTCAATAATGGAAACGAAATATCGGATGTTGAAGTGATGCCAGTACCCTCCTTAAATGTTGTTAAACTGCTAAAGGTCGGCAATCCAGATGCCTGATTGTTACCGCTTTGAAGGAACCACGAATTTGCATTACATGGATTCTATAAAAACAAGGAACATGGAAGGAGGGGGATCTGGAAAGTCATGACAGCAAGAAGAATTTTAACACAAAATATACAGCATAAGAACAAGTATTTAAAAGGCTACGTTGTTACATGCAAAAAAGAAAAAGCAAAACTAAAAACATAATTAATGCATGCAAAAGATAAAAAATAAAATATAAAAATAGTAAAGCCAAAGAAACATGCAAAATCAGAAAAGTAAAATTGTAAAAATAAAATTTAAAAATAGTAAAGCCAAAGCAACATGCAAAATCAGAAAAGCAAAAGTGTTAAAATAGCAAAAGCAAAATTGTTAAAAATAGCAAAATAAAAATTGTTAAAAATAGCAAAACCGTCAATTAAGCCGTCAAATTTGACACAGTCCCATGACTATCCACAAAGCCTTTTCCCATAGGGATAATGCCTTCAACATAATACTTTTTAGATTAATTAAATCATAACTTAATTTTTAATAAACGTTAAATCTTTTACATATTAATTTAGTTGAACAATATCATTTTTTAAAAAAATTAATTTAATATAAGAATGTACAATTAAAATAAATAGAGAACTTGGAGAAAGTAGATGTAGGGTAATAATAAAATTTCAAATTTTATACATTTTTTTGAAAACTTAAGGGTTGTATAGTAATTAAGGGTTTGTTAAAAACTTACAAAATGTAAAGAATTGGGTCAATTTAGGATTTCTACCAAACACAAAAATTAAGTCAATTCTAGCGTTTATAGAAAATTGGGATTAAACTCTATAGTTTATACTAAAATGGGGTTCAATAAATATTAAATAAATTCTAAGGTTTATTAAAAATTATAATTTATAGAAATATTTAGAGTTACGTGCATCTTTAAAAATTATAGCTCTTAGGATTGAAAAATTGACATTTTGAAAAAACGCTCTGCAACTCGGCAGCAAAAACTTGAGTTGCCTTTTTAGGGTTAATCTTTTCTAACCTCCATACCATGGTATTTTTGGCTCGAGGGAATTTATTGCTATATTATCTCCTAGGTTTTTGCCCTCTGGGCATCCCCTATATAATGTCCTCGTCATCTTCAAACCCAGTTGTTTTAACCATGGGAGGAGATATTCGAGAAAGCAATGACATCATTGGTGAAGCGACCCAAGAAATTCATCCCGAAGGTATTTCATGAGGTAATATTTCTCCTCCTAATGTAGTTCTACCCAATCTTGAATTTAATGTTGTTTGTCAATGGTTAGAGAATTTTTTCCTCATTAGGTATTTTTTGGGGTTGAATCCCTCTCAAAGCATGCTTAAATCCTAGGTTAACACGGTCTAGACTCCTCGTGGAGTCCTCCCTGATAACATTCAACACATGACCAAGGGTTTTTTTCATTTTTCTCGACCCTACTAATGTGCCCAATATTCTGCTAAGTAAAGCCACTTGGTATGTCCTCAACTCACTACTTGTGTTAACACCCTCACACAAGGGAACTTATGGTATTTAAATATACCACCCTTAAAGTGCATTTTTAGGTTGAATTTCTTGGTCTTTCTCTGCCATGTATGCCTTTTTTGTCATAAATTTCTGCCTCACTTGCTTGTAAGGTAGTTTTCCTGGAAGATGACAACTTTTACCATGCTCATCCATAGTAAGTAGTACATGTTGAGATTGATCTCTCGGAGGATCTCGAAGAATTTTTGGATATTAAAATGGGTGATAAATGCTATTCCCAACGGGTCATGAATATCAATCTATCCAACACTTGTTTTCTTTGCCATGCGTCGATAACAAGATCAAGGATTGTCTTCTTTATTTACCTCATAACCTCCTCGTGGCCAAAAACTCCCAGCGAAACAATAAAAATCCCAGTAATCCAAAGCCTCTAGCTCCCATGGTCGTCGAGAACTAGATGTTAAGGAACAGTCTCTCAAGATCACTGCTAAGGAGCCTACAATCACTGCTAAAGAGCCAACTTTTGTTGCCATATCAGCTACTCCATTACCAAATTATTCCAACATGCCCCTTGTAGCATATGTTCTCATGGACTACACTTTTTTTTCACGTCATCATCTTGCTTTCAGTTCCACTGCTGCTACCAAGAAACTCACAAGGGTCATTCAAATGACCTCGAATTCCTCTCGCATCTCTCGAAACCATAGCCCAGCACACAATGTGGATTCCACCAAGTGAAATATGACATTAAGTAAGTTGATTGAAACTATTTGATTTGTAGGATTTTTATATGCAATCTTTGCTTTTTTACAAAATCAATATGATGACCTTGATGGCTTGGAGGATGGGGATATGGCTCTGGACCAACGTTTCCCATGAATTGTTTATCTATGAATGTTAGGGTCCTACAAACTCCTTTCGTAAATATGTGGTGCGTGAAACTCGACAATGATGTGCAAATCTAGACATTTTATTTTTGCAGGAAGTAAAAATTACAGGTTTTTAGTTATAGATGGTATGAAAATCCATCTGACACGAGAGCTTAGCTTTTTGTTGCAATCACGAAGCAGGGCGTGTGTGTGATTAATTTCACGTTTTGATTCCAAATGGTGGCCCTTATTAATTGACCATGGTATTGACCCCACCAACCTAGTCATATGGGTCCTCTTTAATATTGATGGCCACCATTTTTGGGCTCATAAATATTTACACCTCGAATCATGCAACCGAAAGGGTCATATATGGCGGTGGATATCCAACTCCATTCCCAATGCCTACTAGGTAATAAGTGGAGGTTTTAATAGGGTTCAATAACCTAATGATAAATGTGGCCAATTGCCTATGAAGTGGACACTTGGTGAAAGGGAAGCGTAGTAGTTCATGCAAAATAAATTCAGATTTTTTTATCTTAACGCATCTCACTTTCCCACCTTTGCAACTTTGTACACGTGGACCAATATCCATAGAGGGACAGATCATGTTCTTAAACATCTTGATAGGGCCATGTTATTAGCTCAAAATTTATTTGAGTTCAATAGCATTTATTCTATGCTAGTGGAGGTCATCCCTGACATTTTCCTTTCAGACCACTCTCCTATACATTTTGTATATGTTAGCATGATGCATTCCCCTTTTGTCACAAAGGAAAATTATTTCTTAATATGTCCTTTGATGCGACATGGACTCCACCTTTCAATCACATCAAATGGGTTTGGAATTTAACTCCATGACCCAGTCATTGTCATCGTTTCATCCACCTATGCAAGATGACTCGATATAATTGTGGGAAGATGCACTGACTCAAACTACTTTGTATTTCTTAAAATCTACGGTGACAACCTAGAAAAAATTTGGCACCGCTCATACACCACTAACACCTCAGATCTCAGCTGGGTGATGGTGGCACTTCAAGGTGATCCCTTCTTTGACACTCTGTAACTGCAAGTTGCAATGATTTGACATCAAATCCAAATTACATATAACTATAAAGCTAAAGGCGCTTAGATCCAAGCTCGTATGTATTGGCTCAAGATTGGAAATTAGGTTTCAAAAGAATTATTTATTTCTCTCTGGCCGAAAATCATTCTCAACATATCCAAGCTATCATGGATAATAGTTCTCATATTACCGACCCTCAACTTATATTGCAAGCCTTTGTGCACCACATTACAATCTTGTCTTTGGAGCTCGGCCACCTTCAGACTTGCTTACCGAGCCACTCTTGACCACTATTTGGGTGTTGTTTCATGCAAGCTATAAGAGACTCGAAAGGTGATATGTGAAATAATTCTCACCATTAAAGACCTCCATGAAGCCACTCTACAAATGGCTTATGATAAAGCACCAGGCTACGATGGATTCCCTTATGAATTCTATAAATCTCTTTAGGATTATGGGAAAAACCTTTTCATGTCTATCTTGAATGATTTCGAACAAAATACCTAGCTCCACACATTAATAAGGGAAACATAAAATTTATCCCTAAGTAAGGAGATCCCAAGAAAATCACTTATTGGCGGCCGATTACGTTGTTGAATGTCTCCTACAAAATCATTGCCAAAGCGTTAGCTCTGTGATTACACAATCTTCTACCTGTTATTATTCAACTAGAGAAAACATGCTTCATACAGGGATGTTTCATCCTAGATAACATCATCATGGTGTGGGAAGGCATGGAATGGGCTCGCAGATCTCATCAGCCGCCATGTTTATCAAGATTGACTTTGAGAAGTCTTATGATTGGATTGAATGGCCATTCATTCTTGTCATACTTCAGGCCCTTGGCTTTGGACCCATTTTTATTCAATCCACCAATATGCTTTTTATAGATGCCTTGCTCAAATTTATATTAATGGCCTCATCTCGATCCTTTTGGATTTTTCTATCTACTAGATAAGGTTTTCCTCTTTCCCCGCACTATTTTTATTGGTGGCCGAAGGCTTTGGTTATCTCTTAGCTCATGCCAAAGCGGAATCTCACTTTGCCTAATGAGACCAATTCACAAATTCTTAATGGGAATTTTGTATATGATTCCTTCCTTATGCTTATTGAGGATGAGACCAATAATCACAATGTTATGCAATGTTTGGATAATTTCTACCTAGCTTCTGTCTCTTTCATTCAATGGAAAAACCCAATGTTACCAGCACTGATTCCTTCCCGCACTTGACTATATTTCCAACTTTGATTGGAATATTCTGCAACATGGTAAAATTTTAAATTTTTAGGTATTCCTTTTTCTTCTCAAGCCTCCCCAACTAAACTATGGCATTATGTCCTTCAACTAGTTACAAAAAATTGGAATATTAGATCACTAGGCCTTTATCCCTGGCTAGAAAATTCCAAATCTACTCTAAAGTTCTTGTAGCCACCCATGTTTACTACTCATCTTATTGGGTTCCTTCTAAAGCCTCCATTCAGAAGCTGGAAAAACTGCTCAAAGCTTTCTTATGGGCTAATGCTTTACTAGTAAAGGTTTTCATCAGGTAGCCTGGGATATATGTTTTCTACCTCGCAATTCTAGAGGCCTCGGGCTTATTCAAATTCAAATTCAAGGGAAAGATCTTTGTGCTAAGTGGATTATCAGAAGCATTACTATCCAAGAAGCTTGGAAATTTCTCATCCGACATGGCATTGTGGAAGGTTATCCTTAATGCTACCCTATGTGGAAAGGTTTAGAGTTTGTCAATTTTCTCATCACTCCTATTCCTGTCAAAATTGTTGGTACCTTTATGTTTAAGAGTATTTGGAATGTGTGGGAATGTGTCAAACACTATATTTTATGGAATGGGGATGGTTTTCATAATGGGATTTCTCTCAATCAGCAATCTCTCTAGTGGTCGCTGATTTTTCAATCCCAAGATAAATGCTTAGTAGGGGTCCTGGGAATCTATGCACTCAAATTATTTAAGCATGGAATTCACACCATCAAGAACTTATTCTCTAAAAAAAAAATCTTGATTCTCTTCGATGGATTTTAAAGCTCTGTTTCAGATTTCCAACCAAGATGAGGATACTTTCACTACTGTGATCAATTCGGTTCCTGATCACATGTTGCATAAGATTATTGTTCATTTCTCTCACCCATGGTGGATATACTGGAAGGGTATGTTGATACTTCTTTCTATTACTCAAAATCCAAAGCAAAGGCTATCATTGGCTCTCGCCCCATTTTCCCATGGTGGAAAAGCTTAATACTCGTTGGGGAATTCATGCCACTTTGTCTACTTGGGGTAGGCAATTTGAAACTATTTGGACTATATGTGTGGAGCCCAAAATTTCTCATTTTCTTTGGTTTATTCTACACCAAGGCCTTCCTATCGGGGCTCGTCTTATTCAAATTGGGATCCCGACTCCCAACTTCCCCTTCTATGGACATTTGGAAACACTTTTACATGTCTTCTGGTTCTATCCCAAAGCTCAAATTGCCTTGAACTGGATCCATTCATTTTTTTCCTTCACGACCCCATTGTCTCACTTGACAACATATCCTCTTAGGAGATAATCCCAAACTTCTACCTATGTTCACCTAGATTTGGCATGTTTTCAGAGGGGAGATTCTATTTTTGATATGGAGAGAAAGAAATCTTGTTTCTTTGCTAATTTCACATTTGATCAATATTTCTCTATTTATAATAAATCTATGGTGATCTCTAATGTTCTTCTCCATATTCAAATTTAAGAAAACATGGTGGAGCTGGAGGTTGACCACCTCCAGCCACTGTGAGCCACTAGGGGAAGCCATGTGCAATGTTCCCGAGTGCCTCTATCTCCCTAGTCATTCCTCACCTTCATCCCATGGTGGTGATGCGTAACCGATCTTAGCATTGTGCTTTTAGCCACACCTACCGCTATTGGGGCTGTTACATTAGCTTAGTCACTCGTCAAATCACTATGGACAAGTATCTCTTCTTCATTCATTGGCTCGCCACCTCACCAACATGGTTGCGGCTCTCCTTTTACCACTTCTTTGTAATAGGACATTTCGCACCCATTACCACCTCCACCACCATCAAAACAATTCCCTCACTTCATCCTTGGCATTCCTATGCATGGGGAAGTGGACTTGAGAGGAAGAAATTTTTTTTGGATGAGAGCTTTGGAATGTGAGAAAGGACTTTCCTTGTTCGGGGTGACCGGATGATCGGGATCCGCCCGCCTCGAGAATTTTTTTCACTTCTTGTAGTGTTCTTTTATGCGATTCCTTTTTTATTGTACTCTCTTAGGCTCGAATTAGTTCTAATCTTTGTTTGTGGTTTTGGGGTGTGCTCTCATACCACCCACTTTTTGTTGAAATCTTTCTTGTATCTTATTACATTAATATAATATAAGATCCCCTTTTTCATCAAAAAAATAGGGCTCCTTATCGAAGGACATATCACTCATACATATAAATTTATCATCACTACATAATATTTTATGTCCTTTAAGTTACATATCATATTGATTACTATGGATTTAATTTTGTAATTCACCTAGAGGTAAAATATAATGATATTAATGTCTAGTAAGACAAAAAAATGCCATTTAGATTTTAAAATTTTTAATATAAGTAGCCCTTTTTGTAAGTATAATAATAGTGTGAAATTGAAAAATAAATTATCAATAAGGACATGTATCTAAAAAATTATGAGAAAACCAATCACATCCAAAAATGTATTCTTTATTTCATCATATCAATAATTCATTCTCTTACTAAATTTTGAAGAAGAAACTAGGTGAGTTGATGAGAGAGCATCACTTCTGGAGGCCATAACTTTTGATTTGACCATCGATTGTCTTGAAATTTAAGAGGGAGTTAGATATTGATTATTAATATGGCATGAAAAAAATTGTCATGAAGGGTGGGTGCCATTTGGGAATATGTTCAGTACCAAACTCTTTCATCTAAGAGCCTAGAATCATCTCGCTGACTTTTATTTGGATCATCTAGAACTTCTATTTTTTTAATATCTTTTACTCCACTTTATGGAGTTGTCTAAGATTTAGCATAAGCATTAATTTACAAGGGTATATTTTTGCAAAATTTGAGGCCCATCAAGGTGTTTTATTTTTTGGGTTTTTTAGTTTTTTTTGTTTTAGGGTTTTTGTGTTTAGGATTTTTTTAATTTTAGGGTTTTTGTGTTTTAGGGTTTTTCTTAGAGATAGTGGGAATTAAAAATTGTATTTTTAATGTTGGAAACATTAATGTGGATTCTAGAATGAAAAGGAATCTATTTTGAAGTTTCTTTAGTTTTGGAAAATTCGGTGTGTTTTTTGGAGGCACTTTGACCTCTTATAGAGTCGGATCCACATCAATTGCTATCGAAGCATGATTTGGATCTTATGGGAATAGTAAAGGAAATAATTATTGCATTTATATTTGTGATTTATTACCTATGTTTCTATAAAAATTTCTATAAGTAGGAGAGGTGGTTATACCCATATGAATAGGCATATGTAGGATCTATAAAGACATGTTGTTTAGCCCACAGGAGAAGTTACTCACGAGATGGATACATGTAGATGGAGGTGGAGACCAAGACAATGATATCGAAAATGTTCCACTATTATGGAATGGAGTAAAGGAAGATAAAAATTAAAGAGATGATGAAACATTGAATGAGAGACCATTTGGGGAGACACTGATATGAGCCTTAGAGGGAAAGAACAATAGCATTACGATTATATTTTTGATAATGGTGGAGAGTTCTAACTAGAGAAGTTGATACAATGGATGAATCACATGGAAGTATTCTTTGAGAGGAAAACCTTGTCATATGAATTTAATATGTTGGTTATACATGCATTTATCTATTGGGAACACCAAAAATGAAAGATAAAGTCCAAAGGAAAGGAAAATATATGAAACTAGATGAAAATCGTGAAGAATTTGAAAGAAAAATTGCTTCCTATAGATTATGCCTAAACACTATTTTTAAGGTTTCAAAACCTAAGAAAAAATGATATAAACATAGAAGAGTAGACTAATGAATTTTACAAGATATCACTCTTGGTGGAACAAGGAGAGTAATGAAGCACATATTGCTATAAGGTATGTAAATGGGTTGAGCTATACCAACAAGATGAATTAAGTATGCTAGATATCCATAGCCTAGATGATGCATATCGACTCACATTTGAAAGCATAAGAAAAACACAAGAGGATTAAATTTAAAAGAGTGAAGAGAGGAGTGTCATCATCTCCAATGAAATGGAAAAGTAGATTTAATTATCCAAAAGGTGAAACATCCAATGCATAAGGTAAGGAAGAATATGGGAAAGTCTATTGTAGCTACAAAGATGTTAGGATTTTTAGATAGGAATGGGATATGTTGGAGGAAGAGATTATAATAGCCCTAAATGGAAGTATACATGTTACTGATGTGGTGAAGAAGGGCACAAATCTTTTGAGTGTGTGCACTATCCTATACATGATAGATGCTAAGTGAAACATTTTTTTGTGACTCGGTTAACACTTGAAGAAGAAGAGGGATTTGAGGTTGTAGTAGAATTAGGTGAAACCCTTATGATAAGGAGGATTTTGATCATCCCAGGAAGGAAAAAGCATAAGATAGTGTTGGTGGTGATTCTTGGTTATGGAAAACTATCTCACAAACAAGATGCACCTCTAAAGGGAAGGTACATAAAATAATCATTGATTTATGGTATTTTTAAAAATATGGTCTCAACTATCATTATTGATAAAGTGAATATGAAATATGAAAAGTTATAATATCCTTATCACATATCGTAGTTCAAAAAAGGGAAAGGGGTAGCTATAGATAAAATATTTCTAGGATAAAATCTCAATTTGGAATACCTATAATGATGAGGTGTCATTTGATGTTGTCCCAATGAACATGTGCCATACTATTGGGGAGGCCTTTGAAATATGATGGAAATAGTACCTATAATGGAGGGAATAATACTTATTATTTTTGGAAGGATGATGTAAATGTGGTCTTGTTACCCTTGAAGAGAGAAGAGGAGAGTGAGGGCTTGTTGGTTATAAAGGAGTTTGTTGAAAATATGGATGAAGTCTGTTGGTGTTATGTATAAATGGAAAATATGATGGAAACATAAGCATTTGGTATACCCAAAGTGGCAACAAAGTTACTATAAGAATACATTGGTATTATATCGAATTAGCTACTAGTTGGGTTTCCTCAAAGAGGGACATACAACACCATAGTGATTTCATCCTAGGACCATCCCTTGAAATTTAAGAATCATATAAGATGTTCTGACATAGAGTAATGAGATAAATTTGAGTGTGATAGATATGATAAATGAAAGGGTTAATTAGAGAAATTAATATTTCTTGCGTGACTCCAACACTTTCGACTCCCAAAACCGATGGAAAATGGATAATGTGTGTGGACAATAGGTAAAAAAAATAAAATCACAATTAAGTATCAATTTCTAATTTAGAGATTGGATGATATGATGAATGTTCTATTGGGAGCCCAATATTTTAGTAAAATTGATGCAAGAGCATCAAGAGAATAAAGTGTTATAGGAACCTAAGGTTTTCCTACTATAATTTTAGTGAGAATGAGTGACCTTGTTTGAATAAATCAATGTAAAAGGTAATTGTGCTTGTAAAAAGAAAATGAAGTCTTAGGTGTGTGAAAGGGTGAAATAGAGATTTTATGACTAATTAAGGATATGTCGGTGTGTCATAGAGTTATAATAGGACTTTTAATGAATAGAGATAGTTTTAAATGTCTCATTGTGATTTCATCCTAATGCCAAGATTAGGTGTGTGTCCTATTTGCTTCTTGCAACAAGGAATTTGCCTGGATTTTCTTGAATCTCTATGAGCTCTCGTTCTAGAGTGAAGAAATGAGCTCAAAAGCTCGTGTGGTGCACCACAGATGTGCATGAGGGCATTTAATCTCACATTTTCATCTGATCGACACAACTCTTCTCCGTCTATATGTCGAAAAGACTCACCATTATGTCCTCGGATTGCAAGTTTTGAGAAGTCACTAAAAAGTTATGATGCTCTTCGGTTCTCTCAAATGCGGCATGTCTCTAAGTAATGTTGCTAAATTTCTGGCATGACTTTCATGCTCTCGATCGTGTTGCATGGGATCATAGTGGCAAATTTGATGAATGAATGAAGGGCTTAATCTCGTTTTGTTCCGATATTCAAACAAATTCCACATGTCTCCCCGATCTTTTGTACGATGCGCTAATATATTGCATGGTCTTTGAACAAGTTGAGAAGATGTTGGGGAAGGACTCTACCAAACACTCTCATGTCAAACTCCACACATTTCTTGATAAATTGTCGCTGGTCATTGCCACATGCTCTCTTCTCCTCTTTGGTGACTCCACCGTTTCTCAATGAGACTACTTCTTCCTCCACGGTTGGCGACTCTTCAAAGTTCAGATTTTCTACATCAATAGTGAGTTGAAAGGTAAATCATAACCGTCATAACTTAAATCTGACTTTGTCCAAACAAAATAACAACGGCTCCAATGAAAGGAAATGGAAGCAGGTCATTTGGATCCACGCGAGCTTATGCTCCTATGCTCCTTCCGCGAAGCCTCTCACGCACTACAATCCATGCGGGTCTCCACGCTCAAGACAAAGAAATGGGAACTTCCAGGTACGCACAAAGCACAAACGGACATTCCTCTCTCCTCTTCAACGTCCGAGAAATGGCGAAAATAAAATGATTTTTTTCTCTTGAGAGAAATGGTGAACGCACAAAATGACTTTGCTTAGTCTCTCGCAAATACCACGCACGCACAAAGAAAACGGACAAGGAACTCACGCGGAGTCTGCTCTTCTTCTCTTCCTCCACGCATGACCTCGACCTGCTCTGATACCAATGTTGGATCAGGAGAAATGTAAATGTCTGAATATTATATTGAATGTACATAAATACTTTAGGAGGAGTAACCGCCTGTAACCAATAAACAATGTATTAAATAATATGCCAACATTTTCAAGGCATTTTATCCTATGCCAAGATTAGGTGTGACTTTGTAGTAAAATGACAACTAGTTGTTGAAAAAACTAACAGGATTCGGATCACTCAAAAAAAAGTAAAAAGAAGTTCAAATTTTGTGTGAAGATATTGATAAGTGATTGTAGATCCATCTTTTATACATTTATTGCTTGCGATGACTTATTTTATATACCCTATTCCATACTCGAATGCTAAATTTTTTTATATTCAATCAGAAAGACTTTGAAAGACCTATGAGTCCATGGAGAGTTGAGGTAGGTAAGGGGAGAAAAATGATTTTTTTATCTTGGAATTGGTTATAGTGATGGATTTACTAGTCTACCAAAAACTTGATAAAATATTTTTCATGTTTGTAGAAGTATGAAAAAAATTTAATTCCAACTCAAATGTGTGAGGAGATCCATCAATGTTTGTATCTATTAACTGAGGTGCATCAATGGTTAAGTGATGGATTCAAGTCACCAAACTTGGTAGACATCATATTGGAAAAATTACAAGTGGATCTATTAACTTTGAGGTGATATCGTAGAGGTAAGTGTCTAATTACGAGTAGGAGGCTAGTTAGGCCTAATTTGCATAATATATTTCAAATAGAGGACAATTCTATACAAAGGAGAAAGGTATGATATTTTGGTGTATTTGAGTACTCTATAATGGGTCTCAAGATCACCCATTTAATTATATTTTTATTTCAAGAAAATTTGAAATATAACATGATTTGTATTCTAGAGACTACAAGGTTGTGAGGCCTAAACTAGAGAACTGGTATGAATGGAAAGAGTGTGATTGAACTAAGGTTCTGAAAACCTTATTTTAGATTAGATAATATTTTCCAATAGTGATGGGGATGATTCATGGCCCTACATGGTTGTTTTGAGCACTTGGACCAAAAAGGCCTACCTAGGTCTAGTCTTATAGTTCAAAGAGAATGGATGTATAGTGATTTGGGTCAAATGATACAAAGTGAGTGGAATGGTTTTAAGACTATAGGAAGGGTATGATGTGATTACAGAGGTAGAATGAGAATGGATTTATGAAAAATAGCCACATGTATATAAATTTCATTGTTTTCCACTCATATTAACACTAGTACTAATATGAGTATGTGTAAGGAGGAAATATACCTCAAGTTTTTTTAAGCACATGATATAAGACTAGAGAAGTGAAGTATTACAAAGGATATCCTCTTACAAGGGAGGTGTGAGTTAGGATAAGAAAGCTTAGAGATCTTAAGGGTTAAAAAGGCATTTAGGAAGCTATGTTTTCAAATAAGAATAATATAGAGAAATTTAATACGAACCCTTGCACCATTTTTTGTATCAAAGATGAACTCTGCTAGGATAAGATATATTGTATAGATTTGAGGCATGTAAAACTATATTGAAGAGTGTGTGAAGGGTAATGTTTCAACATGGAAAAGGTAGAGAAAGCATCATTTCAGGGTATTATGGATTTTCTTAAGGGAGAAGTGATGGGAAAGATAGATAACATGATGCATGAGATCAATGATTTGGGATAAAGGATGAAAAAGATAGAAGAAGTGTATTTAGATGCGGAGAATTCAACTTATAAAAATGATGGTCAGAAGCATGGAGAATCATTGCTATTAAGGATAGTTCTTCTACAAAAACAAGCCAATTCTCGGGAGCCAACCCATGAGAGAAGCCTATTTAGGACCAGGTGTAAAACAAAGGGTAAGTGTTTCAATGTCATTATAGATAATGGTAGCACAAATAACATTGTTTTAAAGGAAATGGTCAGTAAATTGGGCTTAAGAAGGTTAGTTCACCCTACACCTTATAGGGTAGCATGGGTGGAGAAAGATCATCAAATTTTAGTTAATCATGCAGTGTATGGTTCCATTTCAAAAAAATTAGTCTAAGAGATGAGGTTTTATATGATGTAATGCCTATGGATGTGTGTTACATACTCTTAGGTAGACCATGGAATTATGATAGAAAATTAGTGTATAATGGAAGATTTAACAAATGTTTTCTAAATAAAGATCGAATAGAACATGTTTTGGTGCCTTCGATGGATAAACATGCAAGTGATGAATAGAGGAGCATGGTGTTTAGACTCAAGGATTTTTCTAGAATACTAAGAATCAGGTCTTAGCCTTCATGAAAGAGGAATAATGAGGCATAAATTTGTATTTGGAAGAAAGAGGAAATAATACAAACGTTGTCCATCAATAATAACCACATAGATGGATCAAAAAAATAAATGAAAGAAAGAAAACAAGCCCCAAGAAGATTTTGATAGATAACATGAAGCTCTCAAGTGAGAGAGAAGAATGACCAAGAATGTCACTTGAGTCACCAAAGTGAGTTTGACAATAACAAGCAATATTATAACATTGAAAAAGAGGAAAGGACATGGAAAATAGTCCTTGAAGAAATTATGGAAGGTCATATGAAGCAAGATGATAACATCATAAAAGGCTTGAATAATTTGGACTAGCATGGAGGAGGGATAACAATATTAGAGGCATCAAGAGGGGAAAATGAACACAAAATTTTTGAGTTTAACTACTTATATGAATGTTTGATTATAGGTGAAGAGCATGTGGATAGACAAGCTAAGGGAGTTGTCATAGAGAAGGAAATAAAATCATCTTTTGAACTTAAAAACAAAACAAATGGGAATCATGAACCTCGGGAAGAAGAGGAAGAGAGACAAAAGGATATTTTCAATATTCTCCAAGATCGAAATGATTGCAAGTATGAAGGAGGTTTCTTCACGTGTTTAAAAGAGGTAGAAAACAATATACTAGATGGAGACTACAAGTACAAAGGTTAAAAATAAATATGAACATATATAAAATGAGGAAGAGCTAGTTGATGTTGAAATTAATACGAGATATGTGAAGAGGTTGATTGCAAACATGATGATATGATAATCATAAAATAAAATTTGAGCTTCTTGAGTGAAGCCTATGAAGTATTTTTTAAAGAAGACATAGAGGATGAGAGTTAGAAAGAAATTTTCCATGACAAGTGTTTGGTAGTGCAATTGAAGACCAATTACATGGTGTCAAGAAAGATGACATACAATACTTTAATTGCATCCAACGAGAAACATAAGATAGTAGTATAACTAATGACAAATAAGAAGAAAAGCTTAGTGATTCCTTGAATGCGGTTGGTGAAGACCTTATTGTAGAGGTAGGAAAGCCTATCTATGACAAGATAGATGATGAAGAGAATGATTTGTTTTGAAACAAATCTAAATTTTCTTGACATTTTTTTCAATTCTTTTAGTCCTAGCATGAATGAAAATATGCTTATAGAAGTAAATTCAAGTGAAGAGGATGTAGAAATATTTTGGCAGCAAGAAGAGGAGATTGAAATTTTTTTTTTTGGTCTCATTGCTTGAACAAGAAAGAGTGGAAAGTGAAGTGTTTGCTGATAAACTTGGAGAAAATCATGTTCCAGATGAGATACTTGATTTTGCTGGTGGAGAAGGTTAAAATTTTAGTGAATGATATGTGAGAAAGGGTAACAAGCAACAAGATAATGTAAATCAAGAAAATAAGACTGATTTGAAACTCATACACCAAATAAAAATCATGAAGATTTTGTAGTTAAAGAAGATTAAAAATTTGGATTACCAAGATGGAAGCAATTCCAAAGGAAATGTGAATGGATCAAGGAAGAAATGTTTTTGTTGATTTAATTGTGTTGTTTGTAGGTATGGATAGGGAGTTCAAGGACGAAGACAGATAGAAATATGAAGTTATGAAGCAAGTTCATATTCATGAATTGATATAAGGAAGAATGATGGAAATAATTATAGAGCTTGAACCAGATTTAATAAGAAAAAATACACCGGAAATAGAATAATGGAGTTTTGATATTGAAAACTTCCGGGATATATTACACTGGAGGGATTACATACATATATAGGTAAATGGCATCCTTAAAGTAAGGAGTCAACTTCTATCCCTTATATCTCTCTCATGATCACTCAGCATCCCACTTATCTCTCCCAATACCTATTCTCACTCAACAAACCTAGAATCTCTCTAAGAGATCTCTACGAGTTGTCACCAACTCATTATTTGCACAATAATAATGTTCACAATATTAAAATATTCCTAACATTCACTCCCCTATTGTTAACATTATTATTTCCACACATACACTCCCCTAATGTGAACAATGTAGAAAAGAATAGTTACACTTTCTCTGCAGCTTGCACACCCCTGTTTGCTCATGATCTTGGTACACATATGGACCTCAGTCCAAGGTAAGAACCCCTGTTCATGAACCTCTGTTCATCAATACGAACCCCTGTTCGACAATAACGGACCTCTGTCCTAGGTACGAGCCCCTGCTCATGAACCTCTGTTCATCCTCTTCAAGTATCATAATGCCGACTTTGTACTTGTGTTTTCTTCTTTCTACTATAACATATTTACATCAGGAGGTTATAAAAGGAAATACAATTCTGAACAGGAATGTGACATCTGTTCTTATTATAAAAACACACAATAATGGAATCAAACACACAACTGAAATACTTGGCCACCAAATCAATACCGCGGCCTCGTCGATGGTGCCTGACGAGAGGTCGCTGATCAACCTCCTTCCTCCGTTGCCTCCGGCCTCCATCAATGTCCCTGCTAACTCAGCAGAAAGTATAGCCGAGGACGATACGCGTTCCCTATCGCGATACAGGGCAGGGTCGAGGGGCGGAGCCCCCGAAGCCAAGAACAGTTTTCATTTGTATTTTTCCTTAAAAATAGAGTGTCAGATTACACCGAAAAAGCACTCATTTGTCCTTTTTTTTTTTAACAACTTTTCGACTCAATTTTGATGACAATAGAATGACAACAAACAGATACCCTAAAAACACCTATTTTGACATTTTTAATGACTCTCAAAGACACTAAAAATAACTCAAGACTTCAAAAATATCAAACCTATTGTATATCGACTAAATAAGTTAAAACTCGCATCGACCTTCTAAAGACTACAGACTCAATCTTGAATACAATTATAATACTAATTTACTTATTGACATTTACATAGACAAAAGGAATTTGATTACACACAACTCTATGCACTAACTATTAACATTACCCAAAACATGTTAATGGAACTAAAGACCGACAATGGACAATGATCAAACTATATTATAGACTATTTTTGAACTTTTCCATAGCCTCACCTAAATGAAACAACGGGAAACGTGCTTTGTGG
Source organism: Taxus wallichiana var. yunnanensis (assembly GCA_018340775.1). NCBI lineage: Eukaryota > Viridiplantae > Streptophyta > Pinopsida > Cupressales > Taxaceae > Taxus > Taxus wallichiana. The sequence continues at coordinate 206,163,433 of CM031233.1, read as the reverse complement.
GGATATCAAGCTGGAGACACGTGGCATTTGATGAAACGTTGGCTGACCAAATAGAAAGATGGACTGCGCCAAGGTAGCCAAAACATGAATACCAATTACTTTGATCTGAATGCAGAGTATGGGCGGAGCAGATCACGAAGAACATAGAATGCAAGTTGATTAAACGTCCATGAATATCCTTGCAAAGGTAGAACAATGTGCATGAAATTTTATTTCTGATGCCAAGGTTCTAAGATGTCTCTCTCTCTATGAAACAATACTTACTTCTATGCTTATACCAAATATTGAGAGAGAGTTGACTTTTTTTATTACCCACGTGGAGACGGATCTGGTTGTATGGCGTCCTTCCTTAACCATAATATACGAGCTCTGAATGCATGTCAGGTTTTCCTGTCATATGGATCTCAACCTGCATGTACTCGCCCAGATTCCTCACTCACGCATGCAATCCAAATTGCCGAGTACTAACTATAACTCGAGTGGAATTTACGTTCTCCTTGATCCACGTCAAAAAACTTTGTGACTGGCAGATCTGTATGACAATTGTAAGTGAGTACGGGATTCAACAAATTTATCAGCTCATAGACCTGTAGCTGTCTTGGTGCATGAAATGATGCACAAATAGGCTTGACCTTTTCAGAGATTTGGAATGTCCTTAGCAAGAGCAGTCAGATTGGACATGGGAAGAGCATCGAATATACACCGTTCCTCAAAGCTGGCCTGAGTGTAGATTTGAATGCAGTAGATCAACATGCAGACCATTAATAATGCATGCAAACAAAAACTTGTCAATCAGGAGCACGAATGGCAGATCTGTGCGTGGCAATGGCTTCAGCAGTCCCCCTTTTGATCTTGACAGCTAAGTATAAATACACGGGCAGAGCTTTGGAACAACTGGATCCATGAAAATTTTCCTCCTTCCTTTATCGTGGCGGATCTTCCATCTCTCCCATCAGACCATCAACCTGCTCTGATACCAAATATAGAGCTTGAACCAGATTTAATAAGAAAAATACACCGGAAATAGAATAATGGAGTTTTGATATTGAAAACTTCCGGGATATATTACACTGGAGGGATTACATACATATATAGGTAAATGGCATCCTTAAACTAAGGATTCAACTTCTATCCCTCATATCTCTCTCATGATCACTCAGCATCCCACTTATCTCTCCCAATACCTATTCTCACTCAACAAACCTAGAATCTCTCTAAGAGATCTCTACGAGTTGTCACCAACTCATTATTTGCACAATAATAATGTTCACAATATTAAAATATTCCTAACAATAATACCGCTTAGAAAATCCTAGTTCATTTTAGAATAGAATTAAAGGAGGAGGAAGGTCTTCAAGTTATGAAGAAAATAGTGTTTGAAGCTAAAGAAGAGGCAAAGAGACTTCAAGACAAAATGTATGAAGAGGTACAAGACTAGAAGGAATTTCATAGTCAAGAGGGGTAATATGGCAGAAATAAAAACTTCTTGACACACCATCATCTCAGCAAGATTGGGTTTGAAGCACCAAGTGCAAGAAGTTTCAATTTGAAACATGCTTTTAAAAGGATGTGGAATCATAAGAGTACTATGAGGAAGATATTCTTGACTTATCATAATGAATTTTGTCTTAAATGTGTTGAAAAAAGGAAAATGAGAAACACCTTGAGCAGGAATTATACATTTGGATATAGAAAAGGAGCAAAAAAAAGAAATCACATGAAAGGTAGAGCATATGAGAGAGAATATAAAGGAAGAAATCCATGCAAGAAAATGGAATAAAGAAGAGGACAAACAACTAAAGTGGCAAAAGATGACAACCAAGGAGGCATGTGAACTTGCAAAGCATGCAAAAGAGTTGGACTTCAGTATTGAAGACTTCCATTTCATTTACAAAGTGAAACAAGATTATGAAGAAGAAATTTTTAACACGAGTGAGAGAATGGTGGTTGAAATAGGTTGAGAAGGCACTTAATATTTTGAATTTGATGTCTAATATTGTACTAGAAATTAAGATTGTAGGAAAACATGAAGAATTCATGCCAAAGTTTAAATACATGATTGAAAAATAACAAGGGACAAACAAGATATGAGAAATAAATGCAAGTGCAAGTTTAGAGTGTTTGAAGGGAGGAAGAAGGTACAAACAAGTATAGATGTAACTTTAAAAAGGACAAGAAAATATTAGAAAGCAAGGGGAAAGAAAAGATAATATTTCATTGAGAAGGAGCTCAATTTCTTCTTTCCAAGGTAATATGATGTAGGAGAATCAAGAGAATAAAGTGTTATAGAAACCTAAGGTTTCTCCTAGTATATTTTTAGTTAGAATGAGTGACCTTGCTTGAATAAGTCAATGTAAAAGGTAATTATACTTGTTGTAAAAATAAAATGAAGTCTTATGTGTGTAAAAGGGTGAAATAGTGGTTTTTATGTGTAATTAAGGCTATATGTCGGTGTGTCATAGAGTCATAATAGGAATTTGAATGAATAAAGAGATTTGTGGGAATGTGATTTCATCCTATGCCAAGATTAGGTGTGTGTTGAGCTCTCTTATGAGCTAGAATAGGAAACTAGTTGGTCCAATTAAGAAACTAGGAGGGATTTATTCAAGAATTCAGTGATTAAAAATAATGGAAAAAGATGTCATTGAATTTTGTAATGGGGATGAATATATTGATCACTGATTGCAGGTAATTTAGCCATCTTTAATATGCTTATTTCTTGTGTATTGTTGATCGTATTCTATTTACCCTATTCCAGATAGAATCTAAAATTTTGACAATCACTAAGAAAATAATTTGAAATATCTGTGAATGCATGGATAGTTGGAAGTAGTTAAGGGAGCACAATGAAATTTTTAGTATCTCTTGAAATGTTGTAAAATTTCATGTAGCCTTAAATATTTGCTCTCAGGCCCAAACTAGGGATTTACATAACTTTAATTATAACCAATAAAAATTGATGAAAATTTCAAGGCATCTTTTACTCGTACCTTTATAGAAGTATGAAAAGATTTAACTTCTAACTTGCAAGTGTGAGGAAGATCCATAGGGTTTGTATTGCAGACCATAACGGTGTATAGGTTGAGGAGAGAATGAGGTGCATCAATGGTTAAGTGATGGATTCAAGTCACCAAACTTGGTAGACATCATATTGGCAACATTCTAGAGGTGGATCTATTAACTTCTAGGTGAGATCATAGAGGTAAGTGTCTGTTGTCATGAGTAGGAGGCTAATTAGGCCTAATTTGCATGATATATTCCAAATAAAGGACAATTTTGTACAAAAGAGAAAGGTATGATATTTTGGTGTATTTGAGTACTCTATAATGGTTTCGAGATCACCCATTTAATTACATGTTTATTTTAGGAAAATTTGAAATATATGATTTGTATGCTAGAGACTACAAGGTCAGTGAGGACTAAACTAGAGAACTGGTATGAATGGAAAGAGTGTGATTGAAATAAAATAGTCCTAAAATGTTATTTTAGGTTAGATAAGATGTTTCAAGAGTGATGGGGATGACTCATGGCCCTACAAGTTTTTTTGAGCACTTGGACCAAAAAGGCCTACTTAGGTCTAGTCTTATAGTTCAAAGAGAATGGATGTATAGTGATTGGGTAAAAGCACACAAAGTGAGCTAAATGGTGTTAAGAGTCTAGGAAGGGCATGATGTGATGATGGAGGTAGAAAGAGATTGGAGTAATGAAAAATAGCCACAAGTATATCTATTTCATTGTTTTCCATTCATATGAACACTAGTACTAATATGAGTATGTGTAAGGAAGTAATATACCTCAAGTTTGTTTGAGCACATGATATAAGAATAGATAAGTGAATGATTGCAAAGGAGATCCTCTTACGGGGAGGTATGAGTTAGCATAAGAAATCCTAGAGGCTGAAGTGTGAAAAAGGCATTCTAGAAGGTAAGTTTAATGTAAATAAGAAGAATATAGAGACGTTTAATATGAACCTTTGCACCAAAATTGACATGTGGAGTGGTTACTAAAATATTCATATCCCTAAAGGAGATGAATACAAAACTACTTAAAAAATAAGAGATGGGTTATACGATTGGATTGTGATGGTATTCGGGTTATCTTATGTACCTTGTACATTCATGAGATCAATGAAAAAATTACTATGAGAATACAATGCTAAAATAATGTTTGTTTATTTGTATGATATTTTGGTATTCAAGAATACAATGAAAGAACACCATTTGGATTTGAAATCAGTTTTAGAATTTTTATGAAAATAAAAATGTATACAAAATTAAAAATAAGTGTAGATTTCTTTAGAAAAGTATAGTTTTTTTCGGATTCTTAATCTCATAGAACTAGAATGGGGATGGATGAGAAATACATTATGGAAATTTCATTAAGGCCTATCCTAGGGAGTGTGATACAGGGTTACATTTTCATGGATTCAAAAATTTTATAAAATTTCATCTAGAGTTGAGTAACATTACTACACCCAATACATAACATGCATGAATGGGAATGTAATTTGTATAGGAAAAGGTAGCAATAAATAATTTTGAATTCTTGAATTAGATAGTGTCAAAGGCACCTATTTTGGTATTTATAAATTTTAGAAAAGTATTTTCACAATTTATTGTGATCCCTCACATGTTGGGATTGGATATCAACTAAGATAAGAAGGATGACCTATATTATTATTGAGTGAAACATTGAAAGAGGTCATGAGGAAATATTATACCTATGATGTGGATTTTTATGCTATTGTTGAAGCATTTCAACGATGTAGAGATTACCTCGTAGCTAAAAAGTTTTACAAGTTACGACCATGAAGCATTGAGGTATCTTAATAACAAGAAGAAAATAAATAGTATCCATGTAAAGTTTATTCATATTTATAAGAATATAATTTTATCTTCAAGCATAAATTGGGTAAGTAGGATCAAGTTGCTAATGCCTTGAGTAGGCGTGTACCATTGTTGATAACAATATAAAATGAAGTAGTAGGGTTTGAGGTACTTATGGAATTCTATGAAAGTTATCTATATTTTGGTGATGTTATGATACAATATAAGGACCATAAGTGGGTAGTAGTTCTCATTATTATTTAATGCAGTATGGATAATTATTTTGGGGAGATAAGTTATGCATCCTTGTTTGTTAATTAATAGAAAACATCATAAGAGAATCACAAAATGGGGTTTTGGCTAGACACTTTGGTATAAGTAATTTACTACTCTTCTAGTAGAGAAGTGTTATTGATCAAAGGTAAAGATGGACATATATACGATTATATAAATTTGTAGATTGTGTTAAATGGTTAAGGGCATAAAAAAATCATGGGTTGAATATGCCATTACCTATTCCCTACAGGGTCATGGAATGAATTTAGTATGGATTTGGTGTTAGCACATCATAACACATAATGACGAAATGATTCTATGTTTGTTTTTGTATATAGATTTTCCAAAATGGTACATTTCATTGCTTATAGGATAACTAATGATGCTACTAGAGTTGAAAATTAATTTTTCCTAACTGGCTAGGTGTCATGGAATTAGAAGAATTATCAATTCATATTAGGGAAAAAAATTGAGTCACTTTTGACTCTATGGAGGAAATTTGGGAAACAACTATAGTTCAAGTAATCCATATCACCCCTAGTGAAAAATAAATAAAATAGGTAAAGAGTATCTTGGGAAATATTCTAAGGTGTGAACTCGGGTATGGTCCTTTAAAACAATTTACCCTTGATAAAAAAATCTTCTTTGATGCATAGTTGGATAAAATCCAAAATAATGGCATTTGGCCTTACCACAAGTTGAGTTTACTTATAATAGATTGGTAAAAAATTTAGTAGGTAGGTATCCTTTCAAGATTGTATATGGTAAGTACCCAAAGGGTAGATTATCCTTTCAAGATTGTATAAAATTAATAAAAGGTAAAATATAGTACCTAAAGGGAGGGTGAATGCGTTTGAAGATCTGATTTCATGGTTCATCTTAGAAAGTATAGGTTTCATTTTGGAGGTATATAATAGTTATGATGGAGAAGCATTTTTAGAGCACATTTGATATTTCCATAAAATTAATAAAACACGTTCATTCGAAGGTGAGAATATCCTTGAGGAGAATTATTCTTGAAAATATAATTAAATGAAAATACACCCTATTTTTTCCATGCTTTTCCATGAAAGTAAAAAATATCATATTTCTACATTTTTTTAATACATAAGAATAGAGGATACCTATTATGTTAAGCTTTAATCATTCATTTTCTTTAAATAAGATGTGAAATAATATCACTTGTGTTGAAAGCATACTCAATCTTGGTTTTCATGGTTCATTTCTTAGAATATCTTAATTGGATATTTTCCATTGTGAGATATAATAAACTTTAAAACTTATAAATTTCAATTTTAAGATTTAGTTTTTAAAACTAGGGTTCAATTTTTTTAGTTTTATAAAAATTCTAAATAAAATGATTCGTGATAATTAAACCTTTCACCTCTCATATCTATTGGTATATTGACTTTACTTTTATTAATTTTAATTACCTTATGAACTATTTCACCTAGCTTGAACCCCCATGTATTTCTAGTTTTTGATGTGTCTAGATTGAATAATTTTCAATGTATGAGGATTATGTTGAGAAGGAATAATAAGTAAATCGTAAGTAGAAAATTCTGAAGAATAACAATGAGAGGGTATTCCATGTCTTGGACAAACATACATTCACTACTAGACATGGGAGATATAGTTGATATTTGGTAAAGTTGAAAGGATGGTAGCAAGAAGAAAATAATTGGATTCCTAAAGTGTGATGTTTGAAGAAGATTGATAAGGGAAAATTGGATGAAATTCATTAAATGAATTCACATGAGCAGAATTATTTTCAACTAGCGAAGAATATTACAAGAGCATAACTTCTAGAGGCCATAAGTTTTGATCCGATGATTGAATCATCTCAAAATTTTGTAGAAGTTATATAGTTATTAATAATACACCATGGATAACCTTCTTATGAATGGGTGGGTGCCATTTGTGCATATTTTTTGGGCCAAAATACTTCATCTAGAGGTCTAAAATTGGCTCGTGACCTTTTTTCTGGGATTATCTACAACTTCAAGTTTTAATATATTATACTCCACTTGATGGAATAAGCCAAGATTTGACACAATATTTAATTTATAAATGCATATTTTGTACACAAAATTGAGGGTCATCTAAGGTATTTTTTTTCTATTTTTTTTTTTGTTTTAGTTTATTTTGGCATTTTAGTTTTTCTTAGAGATTGTGGGAAATAAAAGGAAAATTGTAAATTTGGGAAAGTTATTTTGGATTATGGAATGAGAAAAAAACTTTTTAAGTTTCATACATTTTAGAAAATTATGTGTGTTTTTCGAAGGAATATTAACCTCTTGCAATTGGATCCACCTCATGAATGAAAGATAGGTTCTCTACCCATCATGAAATGTAGCCAAAGAATCATATAATCATATCATAAAACATATAATATCATTCAAATAGTAATTGAATTTCTCAATTCAACACTAAGAATTCCACTTATTTAGCATATAATATTTATTTGTCTAAAATAACTTATCAGGAAATGAGCATTCACTTTAATTTATATAATTTGATTATGTTTTAAAAGAATTATTGTTTTTTGATGAGGAAATGCTCCAAAGGAATCTTAATTATGGATGAGATTTGAATAAATTTGATAAATGAATATAGAAAGTGTAGGAAGGAATAGTTCTACTAGGATAACATGAAATTTATTGTATTAATTTAGGAGTATGCTCAATATTGTGATGACTCGTATATGTGGATTATCTACATTATGAAATAGCTTGTTAAATATGTATTTTATTTTAATGATAATATGGACATCCATGAACACTATAAATATTATTATATAAGGATTAAGTGTTGATATTTGGTAAAAGAAGCATCATATTTTTATCACTTATGATAAAATTTATAATGGAAACAACACTTTATAAAATTTAAAATCATTCCAAGAAATTGGATCTTTTATCCAAAAAAAAAAAATATAACTTACTCAAAATTGTGAATCCAATTTTGTGGACTTCACCTACAATAAAATTGTGAAAACATAAAATTGTATAACTTTTCACAATTTTAAAATTTTATAACTTGTCACTATTTAAAAATTATGAAACTTTTCACAATTTCAAAATTATAGAAATTTCCATACATTTTAAATTGTAAAACTTTCACAATAAAATTAGGTTATATATATATATATATATATATATATATATATAATAATATATATAAAAAAACTATTTTACAAATTCCTATTCATATTTTTTCAAATAACTTAATTAAATCATCAAAAATTAATGGGAATTGCTATGGAAAAATTGTTATGAAATAATTATCAAAAAATTATAAAAAACAATTAAACAAACATAAACAATTTAGATAATATATTTTGGTTATGAGAATTCAATATCTCATTAATCAATCTTTTTATTCGTGGCTTGAAAGCTTGAGGTGGAAAACACTTCCATAGTTATTTTTAATATTAATGTTTGAAATGATATCACTTATTTTTTTATGATAGACAATCATACATTGTTGTGTATTACTTGTTCTCAATCTTGATTTCCATAGTCCTAAAAATAAAGTATTTTAACCCACACATCAAAACCTAAAACATTTAAATTTCTGAACTCTCCTTGAATATTATCATTACTTTCTTTACAGAAAAACATCAATGAATATATACAAAATTTAAAAATGATATGTTTTCATACATGTGATTTCTTTCTGAGGATCATCTTTCCTAGAGTTTTGAGCATAGATGTTTCCTCTTCAAAAATAATTTATTATTGAATTTTTTGGTAATTTAAAACATCTTGTACATCTCTTCCATTCCCTTCTTCAATCCACCCTTCCTCTGAAGCAATACCATCTGGTATTTTGTTTCCCTGACCCATAGTTTTTCAATGAATAATAATAAACCATCCATGTCACCTTGGTGTGTATCTTTCCTATGTTTCCCACAATTCATCCACCTTTCAAATTATAGTATTAATAAATTTCTTCTTTATTTATCCTGTAACCCTAGTTGCACTTTAGCGTTCTGCACAAAATACTATATGTTTTTCTGAAAAAACGGTAAGATGATATCACAGTAAATCAGCACAAAATAGTGCATGATTTTGAAAACTATAAAAGATGATAATCACTGTAAATCAATTTTAAATGTTTAAATAAAAATTGTATAGATTAAAATATGGAGAAATAAATAGAAACATTAAACAATTGTTACCAAGAAAATTAATGTAAAAGGAATTTGATCACCTAAATAGATTGCTTATAAAAAAATATCCATTTAATGGTTGCCTGTAAAATGTTAAGAAGAACATTATTCATATTTTTAATGGTCACCTCCACAATATTCAATAAAAATTCATTCATAAAAATATATGAAGATATTTCTGGTTGAAAGAATGACTCCTGTTTTATGCCAAACCTTGCTCAAATTATAATTAGTCATAACATTTAATTCGGGACAGATGTGTTTCCTCTATAATTCCAGTGCATCCCTTCCTCGGCAGAATAAATAAACTGAATCAATTATATTCTTGCATAAATATTGCCAAAATCAATTGCATGAATGTAGCCAAAATCAATTGCATGTGTTACAAGCTTTAAATTTTAGAAAGATGCGATTTTATTGAGTTGTTAAATTTTGATAGAAGAATTTTTAAATTTTGATTTTGTTTTTCATAACATACTAAATAATTAGTATGTTATATTGTTGAATGTGTGTACACACTATATGAATTGATTGCTTATAAAATAATCTATTTTTATTATTAATTATTAATAATATTTTTAATTTATAAAGAGCATAATACAATAGTTATTTATTCTTAAATATATTTATTAATATGTATTCAAATTATTTTTATAAATGGATCATGCGAGAATATCTATATTATTTATATTGAATTTTTTTAAAAAAAAACTTTAAACAAAAGTAAATTTGGATCCTTTAAGAGTATTATTATTATTTATTATTTTGAATCTTATCATGTTTAAAAGATTGTTTTATTATTTACTACATTTTTAAAAATTATTAATATGTACATATTTTTTTATATTTATCTTTAAAATATTGAATGGTGATAAACAATGTCTATCTAACTAGATTAATGTGTATTGTTGGAAAGAATATTATTGAAGTAAAACAAAGTGGGTTGTAAACTCCACGTATAATAAAAATATTACTATTTTTTATTTAATTATCTAAAAAGAAAATCTTATTGATGTAAAAATAGATGTCAAATTTAAGAACATAATTAAAAGTGAACAAAACACTATGCACTCCACTACTATTGTAAGACGTTTCTCAACATAATTAGTTGATCTTTATTTGTATATCATCCATAATAAATTATAATAGTGTAGATTATCCACATTGCAATTCACAAAATAAAAAACTAATGGGTATTAAATTACAATAAAAATGATCATAAAATGGAGTTATGTGTTGTGTATTGAATATCCACAACACATATATTTTATATTTTCTGGATAATACACAATCGATATTTTTAATGTAAAAATAGAATCGTGAACAAATAATTTTATTGCCCGCCGATTCACCCTCCACCACCCACACCCCCGCCTCACTCTCACTTGGTTATGCTTCCAACACAAGTGACTTGTCTCTTCACCCTTTTATCAAATTGATAACTTCCTCCATGTGCTCTTAGTTGTGCATTCTTTTTGGTTCTCCCACTAATGATTTCTCTTTACTCTTGCACCAGCTCACACATCTTTGTTTCTCCTCTATGCATGCCCTTCCTTCTCCTTAGCACTCAACCGGAGCTCTCTTCACACAATCTACTTTTTATTGTTGACTCTTCAATGATTCTTTCTCCTTCTTATGAGAATCTCAAGCCACATAACCCCACTTCCTCTAGTTGTCTTCTTCTATATTCTCAGGTCTTTTTACACCATTTAGTTCCTCCACCATCTTATCAACAATTTGCATGACTATTACATCTCAAACATCCCTTATTTTTGGTGGCATATTTCCTTCATGTGTAAGATATATTTTTCCTCTTTACTCGCTACACTCTAGGATCTCCTTTTGCATCCTCTATGCAGATTTTCATAGTTTAGAAAAATAATCCTTTCTAGCTTCCTTGTGTTAAATTCTCTTCCATCCTTCTCCTCTTCTCTCTCGGAGGAAATTAGCCTTATCTGATACAACTAATAATATGTCATGATAGACCAATATGATATTCTATCATTTGAAAATTTCAACACACCAAAATGAAACACAAAGGTTTCTTCTATTCAATTAATGGCCTTAACAATATCTACATGGAGCTTACAACATTCTCTTGTAGATTTTACAAATTGTTGTTAATCTAATATGGATTTATCCTAGACTTGTTTTTGTTCCTTCATGCAAATTCACTAAACTCGGCCCTAGGTAACTCAAGGTCATTACTCACTCCTTTTGCAATTCATTATAACCTTGAAATGGTGAACTCGACCTCATTTTATAGATGCACTTTCTTTCTTCTTTCTCCTCATTTGAATCTTCTCTAGAAAAGATAGTAAGATTTACATTCTTCTACATGTTCCCACACAACCTCAAATTTTAACTTGAGCTCATTATATTCTCTTACCTACCTCCATCTATATGTTTGATGTTGTGCCATGTCGATCTATTTGTTATCTTGTTATTCTTGATTCCTTGTTAGCATCCTTTTTATCCACACATCTTTGTCTTTTCACCCAACCACCACTTCTTCCATGCACTCATTTCTTTAGAATCTTATTACACACCTCTTCATAGTTTTACCAAACACTCTATTATTTGAGCTACACACTCACATATTTCACACATTGTCCTTGGGATTTTAGGTCTTCCTCTCGCATTTGACCATGTCTCCTTCACAATATTAGTTATTACACAATCCTTTATTTATGTTATTGTACCTTCTAAACAATCAATTTATTTGCACATAAATCCTATCACAATATCTATGCACCTCTAGTCAACTAAGCCAAATCAAACTCATCTTTCGTACTCCCAAAATCATACATGCACTATTACATAATATTCTACTAATTATACACAACTCCATAAAACCTTTGTGCACTATTAAGCAACCGCTTCTACTGCACACCTCACGGACACTATGCTATATGATTATTTCAATTGTTTAAAGAACTCATGTACTTCCATGCAATCACCCTATCATTATGCTCCACTTCCTCATATTTCTCCACATGGTCTCTAACCTTGTACACATCCACACTTTGGAAAATTTGTGTAATAATCCTTCGACCTTAGATAATCCTACATAAAAATTCATATGTATAGCTAGTTATCATTACATTACATTGTGAAGTAATTGGGATGACCTCTTTAAGGCTTAATTTTTTAAAAAAATTACATTATGGTCAACTCATATTAGATTAGGATCATCTAAGTCATTACATTAACAAATAAAATAGAAATAGAATAAACTAACAAATTTTATTGTTAGCTTGGTCAATATTTTTTTATTAAGGGTAAATTTCTTTTGGCTGGGATCCTACCTAGATACAAAAAAGTCCTAAAACCCAAATAAAAAGTTACAAAACAAGAGAGAGAAAAAACTACTAGCGACAAGCATAGTCAATAAGATGTAAACTGAAGAACATGGATGGAAGCCTGATTATTTTATTGATAATCAATCCAATCAATTTACAATAGATGGGTTGTAATTCTTATAGGAATTGAACAACCATGTGTAGACAAAAGAGATGTTGCACATGTACAATAGTAATCACAATAGCTTCCAAAATACATCTCGAGAAGCAACATAAATTAAATACAAACAAATATATTTGTTACAACTATGTAACAAATAAACCTGCGTGAATAATATGACAAATATTGTTTATAAAACCATATAACTACCCAAAAATAATTATAGAATAGCAAGAACCAAAGGTGCATGTTAAATTCAAGCCTAAATCATGTGCAACCTTAGTAGGCATAACATTATCTAATGCTCCTAAATCAATACTTTAATTATCGGAGCACAGTGACCTACTATAGGTAGAGTGATACAAAGGGCTCAATTTTCTCAATTACAAAAGGGATGGTGTCCATTAGGTTCTACTTGAGGTGTAGAGGTGGGAGTAGGTAAAAGGAATTTAGATGTGGTAGGTGTACAATTGGATTTGGATTTGACAAATCAAACAACCTGAGAAAAAGGCATCACGATGGGTCCGATAAAACTCAAATTCTAAAATCTGGATTTTATTTTTCTTAAGGTGGTCAATTATGTCAATGTAATGGAATTACTTGTATAAATCTGATTATTAGCAGAAATATAACACCAATGAGCACAATATTTTAGATAAATAATCTCAATGTGCAAGTAGAATATCTTTGCCACTTCAAGGTGGAAACCTCCAAACCAAATAATAAGCCTCAAATGCTGAATATGATTATCAACTACTACCTACTAACCCATATATATACTATTCCTATGCTATGGCCAACACCAAGGCCAACCCACTAATGAAAATATAACATATATGAAAGAGATACATAATGATAATAAGTTATGATATCCACAACTCAAATATACACATCCAATATAAGATATATGATTAAGCACGTAGCACGCCTCTCCCCTTGAAGCAAAATTGTCCCCAATGTTGAGAAGATTGGATGTTGCTTCAAGAAATCTTCATCCTCCCAAGTTGTGTCTTCATTGACTAGATTTTTCCACTTGATCAAATACTCAGTGATGACCCTTGTCCTCAATCGCTTAGTGTATGTCCGAAGGATGCATTTTGGTTCCAGGATGATCCCGCCCTTCTTCATCAAGCTCGAGTAACATTATCTAGGTTGATACTCATCTATCCAATTACCTTCTTTAGGAAATATACATGGAATATTGGATGAATTTGAGTAGCTTGAGAGGAAGTTAATATGCTACATTGCCAATCTTCTGTAACACTTGATAAGGGCCATAATACTTAGGTGAAAGCTTGTTATATTTTTTGTGTTGTTTTAAGGACATTTGCTTATATGGTTGAATTCAAATGTCTTTCACAAAATGTTGGTATGTTTGCTCCTTCATGCGGTTTTGTGACATGCCAAATTCTTGTTAGCACTTAGGTTTTGAAAGGAGTGGGTAGCACCTTAAAAGGATGTGATCTGATCCTAACTATTTTAGGTTGTGCCTTTCAACCAAGGTAAGAGAACCTATTTTGTAACCTCTGTTATTGAAGAATGCTAGTAAATCCTTCTTTTGCATAAATTTTATAGAGAAGACCTTGGGAAAATATGATCAACACACCAAATCTAACTCTCACGAGTTGTCACTTCCAGATCATGGAGATATTTTCACAACAAGGCAAAGGTTACTAAAGACATTTGGGACCTTGATTGCTTCTGCATGTTTTGTAATGGAAATTATGCATTTGTGCACACACAGGACAAACAGGGTAGTATGGTAGGATTGGTTGTTTTTGAAATGAATTTTTGGTGGGAGGTGGGGCAGGATGAACTTGACTTGCCAGATCCTTGAGAAATCTTACAAAATGAAAGGTTAAACCAACAAATGCCACAGAACAGCCAAAATGTTTCTTTAACTAGAATATGTGCTTCAATGGAGGCCTAGATTAGCACTTTTTCATACAATCTATGAGAATCTAACATGAAGGCTCAAGTTAGGAAACCCAACAAAGTATCAAGATCTAAGCCAAATCATGCCTAAGGTACACCCAAAGGCTTACAAACAATCTCTATCAAATAGATGAAAGAGAAGTGATTTTAAATCATTTATTTCACTCCCAGATGAAGGCTCTTCCGAGAAATGAAATTACAGATGCCACTAAACTATCACAAGGATTGAGACTTGTGTGATTGAATCATATTTTAATACAAGATTGCAATAGAAACAAGAAAAACTACTCATACATTCAGAAATAAAACAAACACATTTTTCTCAAGACAACACAGAATAGCTCATATTTGATCAAATTTATCGAGGGAAAGTTTCTAGAACAATCTCAGAGCTTGTCAATGGTTGTACACTTGCAACCACCTTGACATGATCAGATTTGATACAAAAAGAGATATACAAGCTTCTCAAAATGCTTCTAAAAAGATGGGCTCTATCAAGCTTTCTATTAGAAAAATCAGTCCCGACCCCTAACACTCCAACCATTTACATGAAAATTTGTGCCATTTATAACATTTACAACAGGGACCCTTTTCCCCTCCAAAATCCAGACCTTGAGTGCTACTAGTGCTTGCCATGATCATGATCACGATGATTCTTAGAATCAGATCTACAAAAAGTCACCAGTGCTCGAGGGGGCAGATCTCATCGAATATCTCCCGCATTCAACTCCTTCCTCTGGTAGATCACTCTTTCTTCAATTTTCCAACCACTTCCACCCCTAATCTATCAAATCTGCTCCTTGCATGCTTGGGAGAAGAAAAAAATGAAAATCTGATCAAGCACGATAGTCAGACCATTTTAATGGTGAAAGATGTCTTCCAGATCTTCCCACCAAACTCAGATATCAACATTAACTCCCTCTCTTCTTGGTGTGTAGGAAATACCAAGAAATCATGAAGACTCACACTTCCAGCGTGTTTTAGTAAAAATGGGGGAAAATCAGATTCAGACTCTCAGCTTTCGTTGATCTTTACTTTGAATTTGGGTCATCCACGTGGAAGATTCAAACTTAAAAAGACCTGGGGCTTCCTCCGACTTTTACAACTTTTGAAAAATGGAAAATTTCACATTTTGTTCCACACCTCCCCTTGAGAAATGAGCCTAACACGTGTCCTAAGGTGGGTCCCAAAGGAACCATGGATAAATTCTGCCATTTCACCTCCTTTTTTGGAAAAGGAAAATTTTCCAAATTTTCCCCGCAGCTCCGCCCTTCCAAAAATGGGCTCCAACATTGACCTATTTCCCAACGGAACCCATGCTTCCATTTTGACTTTTAACTCTTTTCTCCCAAAAGGAAAATTTTTCAAATTTCCCCCAAGAGTCCGCACTCTCGCCATTGACTGAGCAAGCTTTGACCTTTCCTTTATCGTGGCCTTGCAGGCCATTTTGATGTTTTTAGTCATTTGCATGTCAAGGGGAAAAAAATCCAAATTGCCCCCGATGGTCCACCTCCCCACCCCTTTGACTTTTCAAACCGCCACGTGTCACCATGGCACACCTTGAGATGGTCCCAAAAATTTGATACCTTGAATGAGCATGGGCTCACGCCACGTGTCCTAGCCCGAAAAAGTTTGTTTGAATGCTTGAAGCTCAATGGAAGGTGCCATGTGTCATGCTCCGAGGTAGTTTCTTTGGCCATTGAAAAGTCTAAGAAAATGCAAAGTGAGTGGAGGCCTCCACGTGTCCTCCTAGGCGCTTCTTTAAAATGAAACTCAAGGGCCAGTCCCCAAACATGCGTGGTTCCTCCACGTGTCTCCAAACCTTTGCAAAAACCCTTTCAAAATGATGGGAAGACCCCAAAGTGTCTCCAGACTTCAAATGAAAAGTAGACAAATGAGCTCACGTGTCACCACATGTCCCCATTTTCTGCCACACTATTTTAGCTACATAAAATTTTCTAAGTCTCGGGAAAAGCAAAAACCTCCACGTGTCCTCCTAGTGCACTACTCTCAAGGCCAAACCAAAAAGTAGATCCTCAAATGAGCGTTGTTCCTCCACGTGGACAAATTTTGAGTTGAGGCCTTTCATAGAAATTTTGAAGTACCCAAATTTGAGCCGCATCCAACCAAAAGGTGCCACATCCCCTATCGATGCAAGGATGTAAATTTGACTCGAGAAACACCCATCAAACCATAAAATATAGAAAAATGATCATTCGAGCCCAAAATGAAAATTTCTCCAAGGACAAAGAATTTAGAAGTGTTACAAGGCTCAAATATGTTTCTCAGAGATACATCCATTCATTTTTCTTCAAGTATTTAGGGAAAAATGACAAGAAGGAAAACAAATCCCAACCATGGAGAATGGAAAATATGGGAGAACCTGAGTTTTTAGATGAACAGAGAATGGGAGACCCAAATTATAGACCTTTTCCGAGAGGAACAAAGAAACAAGGAGAAAACCATGGACCCATAAGTGATCTACGACCCAGAATAGATTAAAAATGGAAACAAAGATTAACTAGGCACAACATGGGGAAAAATAAAGTGACAGAGGTCAAATCGATAGATTTTCAAAGGAAAACTGGGGTGAGACTATTTTGAGCACCAACATCGCTCCGACTTGGGGATGGGCACTCCCATGAGTGCCACAAGAACAAAGGTAGACCAAGTGCCAAAATATCCATTGGGAAAAAGTCAACTTACAGAGTAGAGAAACAGAGCCATCTCCCAAAAATGAAATAGAGAAACTAGCAAAAATAGGTCACCGAGGACCAAAACAAGCAAAAACACAAAAGACAGAAACAAACAACAAACTATACACTGTACACAAGATTTTTTCCTTGATTCAGGGAATCAATCCAAGAAATGCTTCAAATTCCTACCATTAACAGTAATTCAAGCAATTCACCATCTAAGTCCTTGAGGAAGAAGGTATGCTCACCAATCCTGATATCAATGGAGTAAGGGCCCATCCATAATGAGTCAAACTTGCCATGCTTTCCCTTATCTTCATGCCTGCTATCCCATAACAGCACAAGATCTCCAACATTGAAAGCCTAGGAGTGACCTTCTTGTCAAATAACTTCTTCATCTTCTCTCTGAACTTTACATGCCTCTGGTGGGATGCCCTCCTCTCTTCATCAAGCTCAACAATCTGTTAATGCGAGCATCATAAGGACCTACCTCTTGATCTTCCAGCTATTACATAAACTATATGAAGATAGTTTCATATGAAGAGGCAAGTAGGGCCTGAGTCCCATATACCAACTCAAATGGACTCTTTCCAATGACCCTCTTGACAGTGATCCTATCTGCCCAAACAAAAACTTCAACTATTCACCCCACTTTCTCTTGTTTACTCCAATGTTCTTCTGATAATCTTCAAAAATAAATTTTTATTACTAGACTCAGCTTGTCCATTTCCTTGGGATTGTAATTAGAGGCATATGTCAAGTTGATCCCATACTCCTTGCACATTTCCACCAAAGGTTTAGCTCTAAAGCTCATGGCATTGTCAACAACAATCTTGACTGGCACCCCAAACCTACAAATGATATGGTTCAATAGAAAATCCATGACAATTTGGTGTGTTTCTCTTTTGGTGGGGATTTCCTCCACCCACTTGGTGAAATAATCAATGGCTACAAGAATCCACTTATGGCCAACACTTGAAGGGTCTGAAATATCACCAATGAAATCCATTCCCCATTGCTTGAATGGAGCTTCAATTGATACAAGCTGTAAAGGAAGGGAGCCTAAGCTTTTAGTCTTCCAGAGAAATGCTGGAAACTCTCACATCTTCTAACCAAAAGAGTTGTATCCTTAAAGAGAGTTTGGCCACCAATAACCAGCCCTCAGATCTTGTGTGTTATGACTCTTACAGCAAAATGTCCCCCACAAACTCCTCCATGGAGATCAACAATTATCTTGGGGGATTCTTCTTCAGTAATGCACCTTAAGAGGACTCCCTCTGGGTTCTTCCAAGCCAACCCATAATCAGTAATGACATATTTCTGGAGGCCAACTTAAGAGCCCTTTTCTAGTTCTTACTTAAGTGCTCAGGGCAATATAAGTGTCTGAGATAAAAAATTACATCCTTGTACCACTCAAAACTCATCAACCTTTCAAAAACACCTTCCCTTTCTTCTTCTACCTCATTTACCTCAATAGTTTGCAAGTTTCTCTCAGCCATAAGCTTAGCCAAGCCCAAACCTCTCACCAACTTCATGGTTTGATATCCATGTCATATTCTTGCAACTTGTTCACCCACCTACATCTCTTGCTTGAAACTTCCATCTCTAGACAAGATGTCTTTCACCATGGTGTGGGGAACATAAGCAACCACTTTAGAACTTAGAATGTAAGGTCTAAAATCTTTGTTGCTTTTACCAAGGCAAATTCTTGTTTTTCCATGATAGTGTACTTTAGCTCAGCCCCCTACAAGGCCTTACTGAAAAAGGAAATTGGCCTCTCATCCCTTCATCATCCTTCTACAGGGACAAAAGCAATAGTGTTCTCTGAAGCAAAGGAAAACAGTTGGAAAGGATTCTTATAATCTGGAGCTGCCAAAATAGGGGCATGTTTTAATGCCTCCTTGATTCCACTGAAAGCTTGGATGGCAGCCTCCTCCCATTTGATGACCTGGTCTTTCTTCAGCATGGAAGTGATTGGAATGGTCAACTCAACAAAGTTTGATATGAATCTTCTGATGAAGTTTATCTACCCAAAGAAGGACTGAATTCCTTTCTTGTTCTTAGGATTGGGACCTTACTTGATGGCCTCTACTCTTTCTAGATCAATCATCACTCCTTCTTGTGACACAATGTGACCAAGAAACTTTTCCTTCTACACTCCAAAATGGAATTTCTTTGGATTGAGTGAGATGCCATATTCTCTACATCTTATCAACATCTTCTCCAAGTGCAGCAAGTGGTCACTTCTCTTCCTGGAAAACACAGTCACATCATCCTGGTAGATAACAATAAACTCATTGATGTAACTAGAAAAAGCAACATCCATTCCTCTTTAGAAGGTGGCTCCAACATTCATCAAACCAAAGGGCATCCTGACATACACATAAGTCCCCAAGGAGTAGTAAAGGTTGTCTTGATCCTTTCGATTCCTTCACCACAACTTGGCTATAACCAAAACCATCCAAGTTGGAAAGAAACTCAGAACCAATCACTAATCAGCATATGTGTTCTCCATATTTGTAAAGGATAATTATCCTTCATCGATGCTCTGCTCAGATTCCTAAAGTCCACACATAACTTGATATCACCATTCTTCTTTCTGACTAGTATTAGGTTTGCAACCCAAGAAAATATCTTATGGGCTAAATAATCCCTCCATCTCTCAACTTCTACAATTCCTCTTGCATTTTAGAGATAAGAGTGGATTGATGGGCCTCCTGATTCTTCTTAAATGGCTTTGCATTAGACTCCAAGGGAATCTCATGCTAAAATAGGTCCTCTCTATAAACTTTTAGTTCAAAATAGGTCCAAACCATGCAATCTTGGTATTTTTTCAACAACTGGATGTATGAATGCTTCTCCTCCTTACTGAGATTGCTGCCTAACCAAATTTTCTTCTTCTCCTTTTCAGATTGCTCCTAATCCCTTAAGGCTGCCATGCATCTCGTTAACAATGTGAACAACATTATCAAAATTGACTCAAGAGGAACCAAATTTCGAGGAATGGTATTGGTTTTAACTGATGATGCCCTTTCCAAAAAGGTTTCTTTTCCTTCATGGTGCATATCATCGGCTCCAAATCAATGCATTGATCAGAAACTCTCCTCGTTTCTATAGAAATCTTCTCGATCTAAGCATCATCATCAAATAACCGCCAATGTTTAATGTTGTCGTGGGTAGAGGTCTTGTCAATACATCAACTCATACATCACAATATAGGGAAACTATATCATTGTCAAAATGAGACCCCAATACCGCAAGTCTGTCTAAGTAAATCATTGAACCTTCTATCATGATGCACGATGTTTAATGAGTCAAATATCTCAATGAAATCCCAAACTCGCATGCTTGTATTTTTTCATTCACTGATTCTTTGTGGTATATAATTTTATGACTTGTTTTAAAATTAATTATGAGTCTCCTTTTACAATGATGTCCTTGATACCATATTTCCAAGAAATTTTAAACCCAACAATAGTGCCTAATACTCAACAATGTTGCTGGTGCACTCAAAAAGTTGAGTTTAAAGGAAAAAAAAAAATTTTCCCACTGTGAGAAAGTAGAACAACACCAAGACCATTCCCAAACTTGGAGCAAGCTCCATCAAACAATAGAGTCCAAGGAGAGCCTCCGCTTGTTCAAAGACACTTGCATTACTCAATCTTGTGCTCCT
>CM031233.1:206108024-206142291 GCA_018340775.1 Taxus wallichiana var. yunnanensis | reverse complement strand
ACCCACAAATCCCAAAACCCAATGAATCCACATGTGAATCAGACATAGATGCTGGCCTACGCACATTAGTATTCATATCTACTCCACTTCCACCTATCATCATCGAAACAGTTATCCTTTTTGACGTAGCAGCTAATAAAGCTAAGGAATTCTAGACTAGGCAGATAATCACCCGTAGAGTCCGCTATACCCATCATCCACCCTATGACCATATATGCCGGGAGATATACACAAAACTATCCAGAGTCATTTCCGCGTATTCCACAACCCATAGACCGAATCATGCAGGAGCTCGATATTGATTGGAGCCTTCGAGCAATCATCCTTACCAATTGATCTATCACACTAGTTCGGAGTTAGGAGGGCCTTCTTTGCCTTAGATTCGTAGTTTCACTAGTGCGTGTCGAAGACATCGGTTCTAACTAGTTTGTCTGCATCCCACACGTGTATTCCATCCCCCTTTGGTTGTCTTGGCATGACCTCGAGAGGTCGGGTGCGAGGAAGAGTTACTTGTAAAATCCCACGCTCGCTTATCAATTTTCCATTTCACCAAAATTGGTGAACCCGATGTGAACGAAATAGTTCTTCCTCTTTTATTTTCACTTCTTCCTTCCACCTTCGCTCTTACCCATTATTCTGCGGGTATTCATATACCCCCGAATATGTTGGGATTCGATGCATATGGTAGACCTCTCTTAGGTCTTGAAGCATACTACACTCAAGCCCGAATAGATAGTCATCGCCCTCACTCTCAGCATTGGGTGACAACTATTGAATAACCAATTATCAACACAAACTCCACCTCCAAGGACTAGATATACCTCATCCTTCCAAACAGAGGAGTTGGATCAGCTCACTCAAACACAACATAAAGAGCCTTCGGAGCTTGAACAATATGACATTTACGGGGAATCTGGTTCGTCTCCTCAGGTACTACTTAGACCACAAATTAGCAGACAATCAGACCCATACCTGGTTTCAGATAATGAACATTCAGTGCGTTATGCTAGAAATGAACAAAGCTCTCGGAGTATGTACCCACCCATAGGACGTTTACAAGCACAACCCGAGGTCTCTTTTCAAGAAAATACCTCCATGCCACTACATATAGGAAATTCCCTTGGGGAAACTTGGCAGGGAAACAATCAGTTCATAGTCGGATATCACATGCCTATACAACACCAGGATATACAAAGAACACCACTAAGTAAAAATACCTTGACTTTAACAAATGAAGTCATTTCGACTTTAGTAGAAAAAGTTAGGGGGTTAGAAATTACTCAGGAAAATCACCATTCTCAATTCATACAGGCAGGAAATTATAATCCTCCACACCATCCTAGCCAAGTAGACCTCCTCACAAGAATAGGCACATTAGGCATGACTCCTCAGTATTCACAACAAATGCCAACAAGAACCACCATTTCTAACACCATTCCGATACCTCCCGGTCTAGTACAAAATAATCCATTCCTAGACAATCCCCCTTCATACTTAAACATGTACTCCAAATCACCACAAGGGGATATGTTCTCCTCTCCCAGCATGTTTACTCAACCATAGAGGTTTTCTTATGCCCCTACCAGTGCATACACTACACCATATCAATAACCCATTCCACCGCCACCCCCTCAGCAGGCACCATCAATGGTCGAAACCTATGAGATAGGGACTTATTCAGAATATTTGAAAGAACCCTTAGACTTCACCATACGAAGTGTTATGCTTCCAAGACCTCTTCTTGATTTTCTCGAATACAAAGGTGAGGGAGATCTGAATGCACATATCAAGGCTTACGCCACAGCTATTCGAGAACTACTCCTTTGGGATGGGGTTGTTGCTAAAATATTCCCCAAAAATTTGGAAGGTATCGCTCTTGATTCATATTATAGAATACCTGAGGCTTCCATCCATTCATTTAAACAACTCATTTCAAATTTCATTAAGGAATTTGACATGAACAAACTATTAAGAACGAGGGGAATCGGGAATTCTTGCACATTAAGCAGGAACACAATGAATCTGTTGCTCATTTCATCCAGAGGTGGCGTACATTTCTTTATTCTTTGCCAATGCTCCAAATATGGACCAAATGGAACTATGCGATTTATTCCTTCATTCTCTCGGAGAAGTGAAGGAAGAAGTCCAGAAGTTCCCACTAAGGACTTACGATGAAGTATTTGAGAGCGCTCTCCAAATAGATCAAGCAACAATAGATAGCGGTCGTAAGATGTATGGAACAAACAGGAGGTTAATCACCTCAACCAGAATACTACGGACTATCCTACTACCACAAATACTAATCAAGGACCTAAAATCCTTAATAAAAATCACAGAGTGACAACAGATGGAGTAAGCGATCGAGGCCAAAAGGGTAAATGTTGTAAATACTCCACCACTAGTAAACAACCAATGAAATAACAACTTTACCCCAACAATCAATGCGGTGTATTTCAATCATCAAGAACAATAACAACAACAACGGCGAAACCCTACAGGTCTAAGCCAAAACTCAACTGGATATCAAAACTAGAACCAAAACCAAAAATAGCAAATGTAAAACTTTAATCCTAATAGGAACAATTTGATTAGAGTTTTGGGCCACAATACGCACCAAACCAGCAGACTAGGAATTACAATCCTAACTCGTATTGTGGTTTTCACAAAATCTGAGGCCATGACACTAGAACATGCCGTGACTATAATAAATTCATGCAACATTTGCCAGAGGAACAAAGACAACTTTTCATAGATATGTTCTTGGCAGATCCTACGTCACCGGCACCAAATAATTTTACAAGGGTAGTTTCCCCTCAAAATGCACCCCTTAAGATCTTCAATGATCTACTCCCAAATCACAACAACAACAGGTTAAATTTGAATGGGACAAACAAGGGTGTAATGACAGGAAACAATGATCATGAAGCCTCAAATTCACTAAATCCATTAGCTGCGCCACAATTAGGAAGTTAGCCGCAACCCAAGATAGTTAGTTTAGTGGAGTTAGATGCCGAACTACCCATAAAGGTTGTAACAAGGACACGAGAGTATTCCTCTCAGCCAAGTCCAAGTTACCTACCGGATACAGATAACATCCAACAAATGTTAGTAAGACCCGTAGGTGCCTACGATTTAATTAGTGATCTAACAAAAACCTTCTCGCACATTTCTTTTTTGGACTTACTAAAGAATTCTCCTACCCACAGGGCTGCTCTTTTAGAGGCATTAGGTTTAGGTCATCTAATTAACATCACTCCACCTCCCAAAACACAGGTAAACCATATAGACTTTGATATCCACCCTCCGGGGCAGCCGGATAGGGATACCAAATTCATATTCGAAATAAACAAAATGCCAACAGACACTAAGATTGCACGCCGAGGTGATCCAGCCTTACATTTGCAAGTATGGGTTTATAACAATTATGTGAAATGCGCGATGGTTGACGATGGGGCAGCAGTTAACATAGTCCCCTTCTCTTTCCTTCAAAAGCTAGGGTATGGAGAAATGAATTGTTCCACAACTTGAAATACACTAAGAGGCTATGATAGCCTTAAAGACACGTCAATTAGAACTATAATACTACTGGTCACCTTAGGACCCAAAACAATCCTGACTGATTTTTATATTATAGATCAGGAAACCAACTATAATATGATCCTTGGATGACCATGGATACATCGTATGAAGGAAATCCCTTCTACATTATTCCAAGAAGTAAGATTCTTGCATTTAGGAAATGTGTTCATAGCCAAAGGTGATCCAAAACCATTCGATATACACCTAGTTAACTTAAAGAAAATACCAGGCATTCACTCGGAATTTGAACTCCCAACAAACCAACTTAATAAACCCACCAACACAAAGCCGAAGGAAAAGCTAGTACCTACAACAGATCTTGATACTAAGAGCCTAGTCAAGATGATCCCAACCCTCAAGGATGAGGTTAAGATTGTAGAAATAGTATCATTAGGAACTACTGCAAAAATCATTGAATTACTAGAATAGGATCTACCAATGTTCCTACCATTTGATTCTGTAGGCATGGGATATACCCTAGGTGTTGGTTCTCTTCCAGCAGAGGATCTCTACATGGTAGAAGTAGAATATGTTAACACATCAAATATCTTGACACCCATATTCCTAGCTGAACATTGGACTCTCCATTTCGATGGAGCTATATGTCTTTACGGAGCTGGGGCAGGTGTAATCTTTACTTCTCCCGAGGGAAAAGTCCTACCATTTTCCTTTAAACTAAATTTCTAATGTAAAAACAATGGTGCTGAGTACGAAGCCATCCTCCTTGGCCTCGTCCTAGCTAAGAGGATCGGTGTTAATAATATCAAGGTGTTAGGAAACTCACAATTGGTAGCAAACCAAGTCTCTGAGATGTATGAAACCAGAGTTGAGCACTTACAGCTCTAAAAAATAGCTGTATTGAATTTAAGAAAGGATTTTGACTTCATATCAATTGAAGCAATCCCGCGAGAGAAAAATCTTCTCACCGATTCAATAGCCTCCTCGGCATCACACTTCACTCCAAACAGTGAGTTGGAAGATACCGTTCCATGGTATCCCTTCATCCGAACCATTAGTGAAAAAAATGTCAAATCCTCTTTTAACAAACAGAAATGAAAACAAATCTACTATCCTAGACCACATTGATAGTGATACAACCACTCTGAATTACTTAAATGCCTATGCAGCGTTACATCTCACCCATCACGCAGTAGATTTATCCTTAATCCCGCATTCATCTTCCTACTTCGGAAATCCCATGACAGAGCTTCCCCCACAAAAGGAACTTAGCATATACACAGTCGAGAATGGAGATGATCTAGAACTACCTCCAACCCTACCTAAGTTTGAAGAAGGTAACACTTCTCTAATTGAAGAAACAATCGATATTAACATCGGAACAGAGGATGAACCAAGGATATTGAAGTTAGGATCCTCGTTAACTCCATCGGAAGTAGAAATACACACTCAAATCCTCAAGGAACATCGGAAGGATTTTGCATTTAATTATAAGGAAATGACAGGGGTTGCACCACACATTGCAGTACATAACCTCGTCACTAAATCAGATGCAAAGCTGATTAAACAAAAATCGAGACCAATGAAACCTAAGGTAGCTCTCATGGTGAAAGAGGAGGTAATGAAACTCCTCCAAGTAGGATTCATCAAGCCAGTCGATTACTCTCAGTGGGTATCTAATATCGTTCCCGTTCTCAAAAAGAATGGGAAGATACACATTTGCATAGAACGAGACATTAACAAGGCATGTCCCAAGGATGACTTCCGTTACCATCCATAGGCGTCATTGTTGCCTTGCGCAGCAGCTAGATTTGATCTTTTTTTCTCTTATGGATGGATTCTCGGGATACAATCAAATCAGAATATCCGAACAAGATCAAGCTAAAACCATGTTTATAAATTCTTGGGAACTCTACGCTATGTTGTTATGCCATTCGGTCTCAAAACGTTGGCGCTACATACCAGCGAGGCTATGGCGTATATATTTCATGACCTTATTCATAAAATTGTGGAATCCTACATAGATGACTTGTTGGCCAAGGCCAAGAAGCATTATGATCACCCAGAAGTACTCCGCGTCATTCTTTCACATCGATAGAATACGGAGTCACGCTAAATCCAAAAAAAGGTGTCTTTGGTGTAACGGGAGGAAGCTCCTAGGTTACATTGTATCGTCATGCGGGATTGATGTTGATTGACCAAAATTAGGGTTGTTCTTGAAATGGTCCCACCTTGAATGAATGGAATCGGTCTTTTCTCGAAAGCTTGGTGCGATCAAAGATTCATCCCAGACTTAAGCTTCACCATTCATCCAATCAACAACCTACTTAAAAAAGATTATAGTATTGATTGGACCGAAGATTGCAATGAATCTTTCGATGCAATTAAGCATTTCTTGTTATCACCACCTACGCTAAGGTCACCTAAGCGACTACCCGTTAATTTTATATTCGCGAGCTACCAATGTCTCATTGCTTTGTATCTTTGGCTCAAGAAGGCGATGACAAGAGAGAATGTGTGATATATTTCATTAGCTGAATGTTTCTCGACTATGAAAAATGTTATACACAGGTAGAACAAGAATACCTTGCCATAATTTTCACAACCAAATGCTTAAGACATTATATGCTAAATCAAGAAACAAGGGTCATTGTAAAGACAGACTATTTACGAACTTTCCTCACACAAGGGTCCTTGTCTAAAAAGGTTGGACACTTTATAACCTTAATGGGGGAGTTCGAATTAACATTTGTAAATCAAAAATCCATTAAAGGACAAATCATCATGGATTGGTTAGCTGATAACCCACTAGATGGAGGCAATCTAGTAGATCTAGAATTTCCTGATGAATGTGTATACTACATCGAAACCAGACCTCCTATCTCTGAATGTCCTTGGTATGCTGATATTATTAATTATATCATGGACCATACGTATCCAGAAGGTGCTACACCACAACAAAGAAGGCGGTTATGCATTATCGTAGCTAAATACGTCATTATAGAGCAAGTGCTCTATCGTAAAGCGTTTGATGGAATGCTTCTAAGATGTGTCGACACAGAAGAATCCAAGAAGATTCTCCATGAATCTCACAGTGGAATATGTGGAGGCCACTTCGGTGGCCATGCCACCACTCATAAAATACATCGGATGGGCTATTTCTGGCCTACTCTAGAACACGATGCAGTAGAGTTTGTACGAAGGTGTCATAAGTGCCAAGAATTCTCCCACGAGATCCACATGCTGACATAAGATCTGACCAATCGCTACTTCATGGCCATTTTCTACATGGGGCCTAGATTTGATAGGGAAATTCTCCCCCTCATCTACATACGGCCATAATTTCATAATCACAGCCACCGAATATTTTACCAAGTTGGTAGAGGCCATGCCTCTTACTGCATGCCAGTTCTATAATCACCAAGTTCATTTTGAACCAAATCATTTGTAGGTATGGTGTCCCGCAAATCATTCTCTCGGATAATGGGACTTCTTTTAAGAATGACGAAGTTCACGAATTGTGGAATAAATTTAAAATAAGCCATCATACGACCTCAGTGTATTACCCTCAAGCCAATGAGACAAGTGAAGCAACAAACAAAATGTTAAAAGCCATTCTCCTTAAAAGCGTGAAAGAAAACAAATGAGATTGGCATTTGAAGTTATATCCAGCCTTATGGGCCCTTTGAACCTTGATAAAAACACCACAGGGAGTGACTCATTTCTCGCTAGTATTCGGGGCGAGCGGTTCTCCCACTTGAGGTTGAAATACCCGGTCTCCGTATCTCATAACAAGGGATTCGGACAAAGGCGCTTCAGAGAGAAGCACGTATCTCCCAACTAGAAAGCCTAGATGAAGCTATATTAGATGTTGAGCAAATGCAGATTCGATCTTGGCCGGATGTGCAGCTGCAATATAACAAGAAGGTCTATGAATGAGACATATATGAAGGTGATCTAGTTCTAAGGCTAGATATTTGGATCGATAAAAAGACCGGTAAAGGAAGGAAGTTCCGGCCCAAATGGTTGGGCCCATACCGAGTCATGAAGGACTATGGAAATGGTGCATATTTCCTATGCACACTAGAAGGTGAGGAATTTGGTGAAACAGTCAATTCCCTACACCTTAAACGATTCTATGCATAAGCAACCAGCACTACTTGTGTAATTATATCTACATTGCATCTTCATATAATTAGGATCATTTTGTCCACTTGTTTCGTACAATTTTGTGATCAAGGAATTTATTCTCAAAGTAATTCATTACAAACTTATGATGGTATTGGCATAAACACTCTAATCATACTTCTTCATTTCATAATATCATCACCTGTTTCGGAATCATCTCATCAAATAAAGCTAGATATGACAAAGTCTTAATGGTAACCATACCAAGATCTACAGGTTTGTTCTCACTTTTGGTTTCTTCCTAGGATAGGTGTCTTGCCTATGGTCTGTTCTAGAAGCTTCATCATGTCACATCTATCCCATATGTATATCTCTTTGGAAGTAAGAACATACTGACACTTTGCTCAAGTAAACAAGTCAAATATAGATCAAACAAAAAAATTTAAATTTACACATTTGCTTGCCCCACCAACCTTTGGTGATGAGCTTGCATCTCTTACTAGTGATATAGGGTTGGGAAAGGATGGAAATACTCTTACTCGCCTATGCCTTGCCCACGGTGATAAACCCACCCTTCTTACTAGTAGCATGGGGCAAGGTGTAGGGGGTCCTCTTGACAAACAAACATTAAAGGTCGTAAACAAACAATTCAAATCTTGAAGTCTTGAGTCAAAAACAAATGAATCAGATGTCCAAAATTCCAAGAGAGTTAAAAACCCTAAAATCCAGATTTTGTCTACCATGTAGCCATCTACAGATCTAAGTCTAGAGAAATTGCAAAGCAAGTTGCATCCCAAACTATGGAGTCACTCGAGTAGAGTAGGCTTGTAGCATCCTAATTTGGTTCCACTAAAGCTTTGTCTATCTTTCATCACTATCATTTCAACACATTTCATAACTTGTGCCCTTTCTAGCTCTCTGTGTGAGCCCTTGCATCTTACTAGCTACATGGAGTTAGGAGTGGGGCAAGTTTATCTGCTCATCATACCGGCTTATCTTCACCACTTTGCCAAAATAGATATGAGGTATCAAAGTTGCTTAAAGAAACTAAAATTCAAAATCACATTGTATTTACATTATCATATATTAGCACCATGAAATACAAAAAGAAGGTTAACATTTGTACCATTTGTTCTCCATTGCATACATTCTAAAAAGCATATAAGCATAACATCATAGTTTACATGTGGAAACAAGAAATGGAAGCAAGGTCATAGATGCCAAGAGTCTGATCCAAAAAGAATATATATATAAATGGTCAAAATTCCTGTATAATGCCATCATGCACTAAGCATGGTCAAAACGCTCAAAGAGCCTGGGAAATACAAAAACATCATACAAAAATATAAGAGAGCAGTGGCTTCTCAACCCCTATGAGATCCCCTCGAGGGTGCACGTCCACGCCTGGGACTCGGCCACGCGGTGCTCGAAGTGGATGGAGGGCTCACGATCCCGAGGGGTAGCTGCGGTCTCGCCATGAGAATGACTCCTCATCAGGCGCTCTGTTGTCCTATACCCTGCCCAAAAGTATAGAGGATAGATACCATCTTGGCCACATGTAAGAGACGGGGAAAAGACATCGGTATGTCTGCCAACTCTCGAAGGCTCCCCTACATCCACAGATAGCTCTGCACGAGTCCTCTCCATAGGGATCATCAGGGTATCAGTGCATACCCTGCGAATCAAGTCTCGCCACTCATCGGCGGTCTCTGTAAACAAAGAGAAAATGAATTAGAAATAAAACAAGAGATAAACACAAGTGTAAACAAAAGGAGAGATAGCAATTAAGGCGATCCTAACTTGAAGCAAAGGGAAGATAACTTACTCGGATCGCGGGCCTCAGGTTGGATCTCTAGGGTCAATACCTACCACAGATGCCGCTATTGGTGAGGTACTCCTCCCGTGGCTGGAGCAACGTAGCATCCCGCTTCTGCGAATAATCCTCCCCACCATGGCCCTTGGGAGAGTGGCTCCTCACGAAACTAGAGTCACCCCTTCGCGCTCTACTCCACCCACTTTGGATGCGTGATATCACGAGTGTCATGCCACTCAGGATCATTATCCTCCTCTCCACTCGACTCGCTAGCCTTAGCCTCGAGTCTCCTCCTCCTTCTCTCCCCTGTGAACTCCTCAGACTCGAAGTCTATGTCAATGGGGTCGTGACTACTGTGAGCGGGACTGGCGGCAATCTAAAGTAAGGGTTCCTGAGGAGAACCGGATCTCCCTCGGGCACGTACTACCCGCCTAGCTGCAATAGGAATGCTAGGGGCAACAAATGTCCAACCCTAGCCCCTAGGACCTCCTCTGGCCTCTCGGGCGACCTATATATTGGCACTACTAGGGGAAGCATACCCATGAAAGGAGGCCAAGCTGTTGAGGAACTCAAATTTAAAGGGATGTATCTCCACTCTCCCTACCACCTGTCAACAAGCCGCCTGTGGTGGAGCGAGAAATCAAAGTAAGAGCCTCCTTGCCCCATAAACTTGTCATGGCCTAATATGGTGTGGCCTACATGTCATCGGTGGTCGGGAAGAAACTGGCTGGTGAGGTGCTTAAAGACCGACATGTCTGTCCATCTGGCTACCCTCACAGCTCCGGGATCTGCCACCTCTACCCCTCTGCCATAGGGGATGAAGTGCTCATAGACCCAGCTCATAACCAGGGTCGGACGGCTTAAAGACTACCCCTATAAAAGGACCACCCTATACAAATCATGGTAGGTAGTCCCAGTATATCGGCTCCCGAGTGCAAATCCGTCCATGTCCCTCGATCACGTGCAATGATGGGGGATAAGCAATATATTATTGTGTCTCCTCCCTTGTCCCCGATAAATCTTGAGGTAAGGATACCCATAATGGTGATGAATCAAGGGGATGGGTAGGCTAGGAATAGATCGAGACCCTCACCCCCTTCTTCGAACCAGTGGAGATAACTGCATCTCCCATGTAAGAGGCCCCCTTATCTATCGAGCCCGTGAACCTGTTGTCTCAAGGGTAAGTCGTCTCCCGATGATCGGGAACCCCCAGGATACGGTAATCATCCTCCAAAGTAATGGTCCACTCACCTCGGACCCCTGGTAATCGGAAGGTGTTCTGATCAGCATCCCAATATGAAAATAAGTCACAAAGTATGTGAATGGACGGTGCAACATGTGGAACCCATGATATACGCAGTATACTGGCCCTCTGAAGAGTGTCCACCTCATCCTGTGAAAGGGCATCTAATACTGTTGGGAGCTAGTCACACTCTCTCTCTCTCGGCTCCATCGAATGTACTCCTCCCTCACCTGCATCCACCCAAAAACACACAAAACAGAGAAATTTAGCATCAAGATGACATTAGAAAAATCATGAAAACACATAAAAATGTAAAAATGCTAAAAAAATTCTAACAAGTGTTCCTTTGGCATTGCATGAAGAACCACCGCCCGAAAGCGGGGTGAAATTTGTAACCACCGTCTTAAAGGCGGTGGTCTTGTAACCACCGCCCGAATATAGTGGCGGTCACGTGACCGCAGCTCTGTTCAAGCGGCGATCGTGTCTCGAAAACCCACGTGGATTTTATATTCTAAAAATGCCTAAAAATGCAAAAAAGGGATTATTTTAACTAAAACAAAGCCTACCCAGTAGGCTCCCCCTAGATAGACCTTTTGAACCTAACATTTTCAAAAATAACCCCCACAACAAAGATTTTAACATTTTAAAAATTTGAGGATAAAAACAATAAATTGAGAAAAACTAACTTTGTGATCTCGCGGGTCAATGATCTACTCGTGGAGGCATGATCGCTATCTCGTCACGAACATTTTGACTCTACTCTCGTAAGAAATCATCACCATATGGGTCCCGAGCTCAAAACCAACCAAACCAACACGCGCAAATGAATAGGAAAATGGGTCCACTTTCATATATATAGCAACTGACTCATTTTGAATCCCCTTTCCATAGGTTTTGAGCGCGAAGGAGGTAAGTTCTTATCCCCACAAAAATGGTAAGTCCTCATTTCATATTATTTTAGTATTTATTTTCCGATCTTTTTGTCTATCTCGCACTTGATCCCTCTTTTCATTTTGTAGGTGGAGGAATTTTGGATGGCGTCATTTTGACACATGGACGTATCAGGTATAACTTCCAACTTCCCATTTTGGGACCGCCATACTCAGACCCACCGTTTTACGCCTCTTCATGGCTAAAACGCTTCTCCGAGGGGGCGATATATGCGTACCCAAAATTGTAAGGTACGTCTTTGCCGAAAAGAATGTAACACGTGCCCCAATGATGATATAGGTCTCCTCGCAAGGTGTTCGGGATCCGAAAAATCTCCTCAAGTATGTGTTAACATCCCGCATGCCTCACTTAGCCCCTGTGTGCTTTGTTGTTCTCTTTTCCCCTCTTTTCTTTGTGTTTTACTCTTGATTATGAAAGCTGCCCAGGCGGCGGTCTCGTGACCGGTGGTCACATGCGGTGGTCCTATAACTACCACCCTGCTCATGGCGGTGGTCCTTCACACATTTTCCAGAATGTTCCTTTTAACATGACTCATGTAAATTTCAACGTTTACCAGCATTTTTCACCGCCTTTGGCTTGCATTAATGATTCTGGTTCCCTGGAATAGTGTTTTGGCTTTGTTTATGGTTTAAGAGATCAATTTGGTTTTTACCTTTGGGTAAATGCAAATGCTATAAATAGTTGGCTTGTGCTCAAGCAAATGGCCCCTCAAATTTGCCTCTCAATTTCTCATTTCAGTAGTTCATTCTTTTATTTTGCTTAGGATTCATAGTTTTGTTCATTACATGCTTAGTTAATGTTATTTTGCTATTAGAAAGCCACATATCCATCTTGTGCAAGTGCTATCATTACTTCATGCAATCCATTAAAGTAGAAAAATTTAATTCTCAGTAGGAAGCCATTAAAGTTACAGGTTTTACTCATCAAATAGGATAGTTTCAGGTTCTAGACATTTTATTTTGTATGACTCACAATAAATCCCGCTAGAAATTATATAAGCCAAGCTCTGTACTCTTGTGGTATCCCTCTCCTACTCACATTGTATTCGATACCGTATCATAAGCTTCCTTTATTCCATAATCTACTTGTTGATGCTTAGCATTACACGCTTTTACGGATCCACGTGAGCATGAAGGAATAAGGATATCACCTTGAGGGACAAAACCACACACACCATTGGATTCGTCACTTTTCTGCAAAATCTAGGTTCTAGCTTTCAAAGTTCTAGTTAGAAGTATATCAAATAGAGTATCCAATCATCTTATTTCAGTCATTTTACTTTTGATATTGCCAGGGAAGCTGTGGGGATTGATAGTTTCTGAGAAACTATGATTCATTCCTCACTTCTGAGGTAGGATCGAGAGTCTTTCAAATAGATTAGATTAGTTATTTCATTATTTAGAATAGACTTACAACTGCATACAGCAAGTAGCTATACTCGGCTGCCTTGTTTGTTTTAAACTTCGTGATTAGTTTGGTTGTCAATTGCTAGATATTTTAAAAAGTTGCTCTTTCAATTTCGTTTGAATAATTCATCAGAAAAATAAAAAAATAGAGAAGTTATATATGCTATAGATATACTTCACATAGTTAATTTTACTTTGTTGCAATTGGATTTACATTTTTGCTTTTGTATGACAATCACGGGACCTAGGAGCCAGAGAATATGTATTCAAGCCAATCATGTCCCAACCAAATCTCATCACATGCAATAAGCGATATAGATCGGAATCTTAGGATCCAAGTCTTCCTAATCAGGAATATCTATGTTGTAGTGTGAACATAGAATATTATGTAAGTGATTATATTATCTAGGATAATATAATATGTGTTGTAATAATTAATTACATTATTGTAAATGTAATTATGAGTGGGTGAGTAAATATTGTTATGAGTTGTTGAATAAACAAATCATTAACAATATTAGTTTTTGTGAGAAAACAAAATCTCACGTAAAATAGCATGGAGTTGTTTTAAGAGTTATATGTGGAGATATTTATGGAGATTATATCTCCTTAAATATAGGAACAACATCTCCTATTTAAATGGATGTAATACTTCTTATGAATGCAGCAAGAATAAAGAGTAAGATTTCGTATTTTCTTTATGTAATTATGATATTAATTTTTCATTTGGTAACAGAGCAGGTTTGATGCAAGAAATTTCAGTGCTTTCATGATCAAATCCATCTCAAAGAATATATCATAGTTTTCGTTTCCAGATGTGGGTTTTTCTATAATTTTGTGTGCAGAATCACGTGCTGGTCAAAAACTACAGAAGAAATTTCAGCAGAACCCATATTGTACAAAATAATGGAGAAACTAAATCTGATTGAAAAGTTTGAAGGACAAGATTTCCATACATGGCAACTACGGATGCAATTACATTTAATAGAAAAGGATCTATGGGATGTGGTGAAGTCTAATTCAACTCCACCCACTGGAGGAAATGAATTGGCAAAGTGGAATGCAAAAGATCAGAGAGCATTGGGTACCATTGGTCTGGGCTTATCAAAAGCCTATCTACATCATGTGGATTTCACAAAATCTGCAAAAGAAATTTGGGAGTCTCTTAACAAATTGTTTGGTTCTGAAGCTGAAATGGCAAAGACTACTTTGGAAAGCAGCACGCTTATGCGGGTTGAAAATGGAAGAGAACTCAAAAATGGCAGATCATATAAGTAAGTTTCGTTCTTTGCTAAATCAACTAGCTGGAATTAAAGAACATGTAAAAGATGATGATGCTAAAGCTATTCTTCTTAATAGCATGCCTAAGAGTTACTCAAATATTGTATTTACTTTGAGTAAAATTACTATTAGTCTAGAAGGAGTGATTTCTACATTGTTAGAACAAAGCAGTCATGAAGAACATGAAGAAGTACTATATGTAGGAAACAAACCTAGCTCCTCATCTAAGAAGGAAAAACATAAACCAAAGAAGGTTCCTTCACATGGAAAAATAAAATGCTTTTATTGTAATGAGATTGGGCATGTAATACTGAACTGTAAAAAGAGAGCTTAGGATCTTCTTGATGACAAGATAGATCAGAAAGCCCTTCTAGTTGAAGTAGAAACTAATTGGGAAGTCTACTCAATTGATGAAGAACTTTCATGTCCTAATGATGAGGATTTCCTATGGTAGACTCTTTTCTTGTTGGAGGAAGGAGGCGATGGAGGAAGGAGGAAAATCAACGTCCTCTCGTCATTCACAAACGATGGGGTCATGAGACGAGATGTGGTGATATTTTATTTCAGTTATGTGGTGTGTTTATATAGAAGGGGGTGAAACTAGTTTCATGTTTTGATTTTAATGTGTTCACATAGACTAACAACAGTTCTGATTTTCTATTTGGTGTGGAAGAAACAAAGCGCTTGACTTAGCCTACAGTGCAAATCATCTACGTCACGGTCCTCTAACTATAAATGCGGTCCTCCTCAACGCCATACTTCGGTGGAAGGTACTTCGTTGGAAGGTGATCAGTCGATGAAGATGTTCATACGACAAGGATGATCATTAGCAGCAAGATCCAGATAGCAAGATCCGATGTGAGCGAATGGCTACTCGACAAGTTTGATGTTTAAAGAGCTCTTACCCCATGTTCACACTAAGGGGAGAATGTTAGGAATATCTATGTTGTAGTGTGAACATAGAATATTATGTAAGTGATTATATTATCTAGGATAATATAATATGTGTTGTAATAATTAATTACATTATTGTAAATGTAATTATGAGTGGGTGAGTAAATATTGTTATGAGTTGTTGAGTAAACAAATCATTAACAATATTAGTTTTGTGAGAAAACAAAATCTCACGTAAAATAGCATGGAATTGTTTTAAGAGTTATATGTGGAGATATTTATGGAGATTATATCTCCTTAAATATAGGAACAACATCTCCTATTTAAATGGATGTAATACTTCTTATGAATGCAACAAGAATAAAGAGTAAGATTTGAATTTTCTTTATGCAATTATGATATTAATTTTTCACGAACAACGGCAAACTTACAGCAGTTAGCCTCAGATTAAGCGGGTTAAACATAGAAGACAACCAAATGCACACATTTTGGTCAAATCAACCAAACTACAAATTACCCTAGATATATATCCACATGGTGTAGAAGGGCTTGAAAGAGAGAAAACATTCGGTTGTGATCCTTTGGTACCTGACAGATGCGAGAGACACACTCTCACGAGATATAGATACCGGACTTAAGAATTCGGGTTGCACAAATGCTTGTGAGATACTTTTAGAAGATCGCACAATTGTTAATTCTAAATATAGAGGTGAGAAAGCATACGACTATTGGATCTATGGATTAGGGTGATTCCACACATGACCATAATAGGACCACAATAGACACGAATCTATGTTTATGACCCACAAATCCCAAAACCCAATGAATCCACACGTGAATCAGACATAGATGTTTTCCTATGCACATTAGTATTCAGATCTACTCCACTTCCACCTATCATCATCGAGCAGATTATCCTTGTTAGGCATGTGACTAATAAAGCTAAGAATTTACGGACTAGGACGGAGATAATCACCCATAAGTCGCTATACCCATCATCCACCCTATGACCCTTTACGGAGATATACGAAACTATCCCGAGTCATTTTTGCGTATTCCACAACCCATAGAGCAAATCATGCGAGCTCTATATTGATTGGAGCCTTGAGTGTAGTCATCCTTTCGATTGATCTATCACACCGGTTCAGGTTAGGAGGGCCT
This sequence comes from Taxus wallichiana var. yunnanensis, assembly GCA_018340775.1. NCBI lineage: Eukaryota > Viridiplantae > Streptophyta > Pinopsida > Cupressales > Taxaceae > Taxus > Taxus wallichiana. The sequence goes on along the minus strand of CM031233.1, from coordinate 206,125,877 downwards.
TCTTTACCTTAGATTCACGGTTTCACTAGTGCGCGTCGAAGACTTCAGATTGCCTAACTAGTTTGTCTGCATCCCATGCGTATTCCATCCCCACCGGTTGTCTCGATATGACCTCGAGAGGTCGGGTGCGAAAGAGTTACTTGTAGATTCCCACACACGCTTGTCACTTTTCCATCGTATAAAATTGGTGAACCTGACGTGAAGTACCTTATAATTTTGGGTAATTTTGTATGATGGAAAAGTGAAAAGTGAGCATGGGAATCTACAAGTAACTCTTCCTCACTCGACCTCCCGAGGTCATCTTTGAGACAACCGGTGGGGATGAATACACGTGAGATGCAGACAAACTAGTTAGGCAATCTGATGTCTTCGACGCGCACTAGTGGAAAATGTGAATCTAAGGCAAAGAAGGCCCTCCTAACCTAAACTAGTGTGATAGATCGATTGGAAAGGATGATCGCTACTCGAAGGCTCTAATAAATATCGAGCTCTGGCATGATTCGATCTATGGGTTGTCAGGATACGTGGAAAATGACCTGGGATAGTTATGTGTATATCTCCAGACAAGGTCATAGGGTGGATGATGGTATAGCGGACTCTACGGGTGGTTATTTGGTCTAGTCAAAAATTCCTTAGCTTTATTAGCTACTACGTCTAACAAGGATAACTATTCGATGATGATAGGTGGAAGTGGTCTAGATCTGAATACTAATGTGCATGCGTAAAGGCAAGCATCTATGCATTTCTGTGGATTCATTGGGTTTTGGGATTTGTGGGTCATAACCGTAGATTCGTGTCTGTTGTGGTCCTTCTATGGTCATGTGTGGAATTAGTCCCTAATCCCTAGTATCCAATAGTCATATGCTTTCTCAGCCTCTATATTCGAAATAACTTGATTGTGTATCTTCTGAGTATCTCATAAGTGTTCATGCAATCAGAATTCTTAAGCTAGTATCTATATACGTGAGAGTGTCTCATGTGTCTCGGTTATGGGACCAAAGGATCACAACCGAACATTTTCTCTCATTCAAGCCCTTCTATAGTCATGCAGATATATATCTAGGGTAATATGTAGTTTGGTTGATTTGACCAAAACGTGTGCGCTTGGTCGTCTTCTATGTTTAACCCGCTTAACTGGAGGCTGATCTATTGTAAGTTTGTCGTTGTTCAGAAGACTTGGATCCTAAGATTCTTTTCAATATTAGTTATTGTTGTGATGAGATTGGATTGGGGCACAATTGGCTCAAATACATATTCTTTGGGCTTCCTAGGTCCCGTGATTGTCATACAAAAGCAACAATGTAAATCCAATTGAAACAAAATAAAATTAACTATGTGAAGTATATCTATAGCATATATAACTTCTCTATTTTTGTATTTTTATGATGAATTATTCGAATGAAATTGAAAGAGAAAATTTTTAAAATATCTAGCAATTGACAACTAAACTAATCACGAAGTTTAAAACAAACAAGGCAACCGAGTATAGCTACTTGCCTATGCAGTTGTAAGTCTATTCTAAATAATGAAATAACTAATCTAATCTATTTGAAAGACTCTCAATCCTACCTCAGAAGTGAGGAATGAATCATATTTTCTTAGAAACTATCAATCCCCACAGCTTCCCTGGCAATATCGAAAGTAAAATTGACTGAAATAAGATGATTGGCTACTCTATTTGATATGCTTCTAACTAGAAATTTGAAATCTAGAACCTAGATTTTGTAGAACAATGGCGAATCCGATGGTGTGTGTGGTTTTGTCCCCTCAGTGTGATCTCCTCGTTCCTTCGTGCTCATGTGGATCCAAAAAAGCATGTAATGCTAGCATCAACAGAAGTAGATTTTGGAACAAAGGTAGCTTAGGATACAGATTGAATACAATGCGAGTAGGAGAGGGATAGCACAAGAGTACAAAGCTTGGCTTATGTAATTCCTAACAGGACTTATTGCGAGTCATGCAACATAAAACATTCGGAACACAGAAACTATCCTATTTGATGAGTAAAACCTACAACTTTAATGGCTTTCTACTGAGAATTAAATTGTTCTACTTTAATGGACTGCATGAATTAATGACAACACTTGCACAAGATGGATATGTGGCTTTCTAATAGCAAAATAGCATTAACTAAGCATGCAATGAACAAAACTATGAATCCTAAGAAAAATAAAAGACTGAACTACTAAAATGAGAAATTGAGAGGCAAATTTGAGGGGCCATTTGCTTGAGCACAAGCCAACTATTTATAGCATTTGCATTTACCCAAAGGTAAAAACCAAATTGATCTCTTAAACCATAAACAAAGCCAAAACACTATTCCAGGGAACTAGAATCATTAATGCAAGCCAAAGGTGGTGAAAAAAGCTGGTAAACATTGAAATTTACGTGAGTCACGTTAAAAGGAACATTCTGGAAAATGCGTGAAGGACCACTTCCCTAAGTAGGGTGGTTGTTATAGGACCGCCACCTTATGCGGGTGGCGTCACGAGACCACTTGCCCAATCGGGTGGTGGATCATAAGCGAAGAGCAAAACACAAAGAAAAGAGGGGAAAAGAGAACAACAAAGCATGCAGGGGCTAAGCGAGGCATGTGGGATGTTAACGCACACTTGGGGAGCTTTTCTAGATCCTGAACACCTTGCGAGGAGACCTATATCATCATTGGGGCACGTGTTACATTGTTCCGGTAGTGAAGTACCTTATAATTTTGGGTACGTCACAGTGTACCTAGTAGATGATGAGGAAATAGAGAACCTATATGTTGATCATACAAAGGATATGTATGAATTATTTGATAGTGTAATTGAGAAGGTGTGCTTACCATAATCCTTTGAAGACAAAGAAGGTCAACATTGGTATAGAAGCAAAACCGAAAGAAACAATCATTGGGTTTGAATGAATAGACCGAGAGGTTTTAAAGATAATTGAGTTGTTGCGTGACTTCAACAATTTTTCCCCCATAGATACCATGAATTGAAAGGGGTTCATCATTCATTGGGAGAGATGTGAATTAAGTTTAAGGAAGGTGTGCTCTGGATTAGGAAGAATCCTAATCTACGTGTGAAGTTAAAAGAAGAGATTGATAAAATGTTGGAATCCAAGATTATTGAGGCCATTGAAGAATCTGAATGGGTTACCCCAATGGTGATTAGTATCAAGAAGGATGGGAGGATAAGGATCTATATAGACTATAGAGATTTGAATGTTACATGTGTTATAGATCCTTTTCCAACACCTTTTATCGAGGAAATATCGAGAAGGTGTAGCAGGTGTGAAATCTACTCTTTTACAGATGGATTCTTAGGGTATCACCAAGTAAGGATTGCAAAGAATACCAAGAGAAGAATACCATCATCAATAAATGTATATTTTTTTCTTACATGGTTATGCCCTTGGACTTAAGAATGTTCTGCTTTATATTTTCACGCATTGTGGTGAAAGAATTTCAAGACTTTATTTATAAGTTTCTACAAGTCTACCGGATGTTTAGATGATGTATGGATTTGTGAAAGATCATTGTGACAACTTGAGATTGATGTTTTAGAGTGCGAGATAGTTAAGTATCTCTTTAAACATCAAGAAATGTGTCTTTTCTAATTTTTTGGCACATTATGTGGTCATATTAATTCTGAGGAAGGTTTATTAGTGGATCCTGCCAAAGTTGTTATTTTCATTTTGGAGGATCCTACCAATCAAAGCACGGTTCCTAGATTTTGGGAATACGAGTTACTACAAAAATTTCATCAAAGGATATCCTAGGATTGCCACGCCCTTTGAAGTATTATTGAGTCATAAGGGAAAATTTCATTGGGATAAGGCGCAATAGTTGGCTTTTGATATGTTGAAGGAGAATCTTACTACTATGCCCATTTTATGCTTTCCCTCTTGGGATAATCCATTTCATGTGCATGTGGATTCATCAAGGATGGAAATTGGAATAGTTGTAACATAGCCTGGAGAAGAGATTGGTGATCACCTTTTGTGTTTTGCAAGCAAAAATTTATTTCCAGCTGGGATGAATTACACAATAATGGATTACAAAGTGTTGTGTATGATTTATGTACTACATAAGTTTAGGCAGTACTTGTTGGCTACTATGTTTATCTTTTACACTGATCGCATAACACTTAAGTATTTGGTAAACAATCCTATTTTGTAGGGGCGCATATGTCGTTGGATCTTTTTATTTCAAGAGTTTGACTTTTTAGTCATATTATAAACAGGAAAAAGAAATTCGGGACTGACTATCATTCGAGAATTAATTTGGATGCATAGTTGTTAAGATTATAAATAGGTGTGGTGCATTGTGAGGACGAAGAGTATAGAGAAAAAATAACTTGTCATTCGTGTCATGGATTACATGTTGATTATTGGAGATCTATACAAACTTGGTGGGATGATATTTTGTGCTTGTGTGTACTCGAACATGATCATGTTGGTATTATGGAGGAAGCTCATAGAGGGATTTATAGTGGAAACTATGAAGGGTGAAGCACTGTGCATAATATTCTGATGGCTGGTTTGTGGTGGGAAACATTATACAGAATTACAAAAATATGCCAAGGGTTGTGATCATTGCCAACACCTCGAGAATCCTGGGCATACAAATGAAATACCATTGAGGCATATAGCAAGTGTGAAACCTTTTGAAAAATGGGAAATTGACTTTGTGGGACCTATTTACTCACCGGTGTGTAGGAATGGTTCACGCTACATCATTACTATTACAAATTATCTTACAAGGTGGGTGGAAGAAACTCCTATAAAGGATTTAACTACATCTACTGCATCAAGGTTCCTATGGGAGAATATCATAAGAAGGTATGGATGTCCATTGAGTTTAACAAGTGATTTTGGTACTCATTTCTTGAATGAGACTGTTAGAATATTGTTGGCAGAGTTTATGGTGGTAGATCATAATACTACACCCTATCACCCATAAGATAATGGAACTACTAAAGATTTTAACAAGATTTTGAGCCACACATTGACAAATATCTATGATGTTGGAAGGAAATATTGGGATGATAAATTTTCTACTATACTTTGGTCATATAGAACAACCTACAAGAGGCTAAACAAAGAAACACCCTTTTAGTTGGTGTTTCCTGACAGAGGTTGTTTTACCAGTTGTGTTCATGTTACCATCCCACATATTGCCCATGCAAGAGGATTGGATGATGAGAAATAACTTTAAGAGCATATAGAAAAACTGATGCAGTTGGATGAGAGGTGCGCTATAGCTTGTTGGAGCTAGAAGACAGAGAAAGAAAGACAGAAGGCCTGATATGATTGGCACATTAAGAACAATAACCTTGAAGTTGGACAGATGTTTCTTCTATATAACTCCAATTTTTTGCACCATCCTGGAAATTTCCAAGTGCATTGGTTGGGACCATACATTGCGACCTATATAATTGAATTAGGTGCTTTCGATTAGAATTTTTGGATGAAACACGGTTTCTGGTTAGTTTAACGAGTAGGTTAAATCCCTACTATAAAAAAGTATTCTTGGTTTTTGTAATAAGCAAAAGTGTTGTCATTTAACTTACATTTTCCTTTAATGTATTTTCATTTATATGTGTTTCTTTTCATCGTTTCTATGCTTTCTCTTTTTAGTCTTATGTTGTGTTGAGCATTGGTGCACCAGTAGCTAATTACGTTTTAAGTGATTCCATGTGCTAGAGGACCACACATACATTTAGTGTGGGGTGGATTGAAGTATAATGTGGAAAATCATTGGCATATTATTAAGAGAAGTTGGATTGATTGAAAAATCCTTTTGGGATATTTGTGTGAAGGTAGAAAAAAATGGTTTGTAGTAGAGGTGTTATGGGGAAGGTTGAGATGATTAAAGACAACGCAAGAGAGAAAAAAACAAATCATGCAAAGTGTAACATGAGGTAGGCAATGCATGGGAAATTACTTAGGGGATAATGTAGAAGTTAAGTAATTCAACACGGTGAGGCACAGGACGAGGTCTATGATAGTGAATTAGTGTTAGCATGCAAGAAATGTACGACTACAGTGCGTGAGTTGGGGTCATGTAAGTTTACTTAAGCGAAAAAAGTATTGTTTTAAAAATTAACTTTAAGATGCATGGGTCAAAAGGACATTGATGTCTTGAAAAATTATAAATAGGGGATGAGGGAAGTAATTTTAACTACCTTTCCTTCAAAACCTTTTTGTTCTTCCGAGAAATTGAAGTGCAACAAGGGTGTGATATATAATTGAAGTACTTTTACAAACCAGTGGCATTTTGCAAACTATGATGAGACCTTGTGGAGTGGAAAGTGGAGTAAACAATGAGATAGTAGGGGGTTGTGTAAGAGTGAAGCTATTGAGTTCAAAGAGCTTGGGAAGACAAGGAGAGTTTGAACACCTAGGGCATGGAGTGAAGGAAAAAAATGGCAAGAATGAAATAGGAGACCAGTTGTAGAGAAGGAGGAACCCATAGAGATATACTCGAAATGCACTACCCATGGGGTGTGATTGATCTAAAAATCCAGATCATATTTTTAACAACATTCCAAACCCTATAGGCTTGTTAATATTGATGATAAAATTATTCAAGTTTTTAGTAAAATAACCCAAAATAATGCAAGAATGTGAATCACATTGTACACGGATTGATTATGGAGTTCGTAAATATCCCACATCTCTGGGTTTTTATAGAGCCATTCCACTAGTCAAAATTTGTAAGTACAAAATAATTTCTCACGATAAAACCTAATGCAACTTTAAACTTGCCTAATCAATACTCCAGTCCTTCAAAGAACACAAATGATCGGCCAAGAAATGTCCTCCACATTCTGGTGCACAAAATCCTATGAAACTTGATTGGCCTTCCAGACACTATTAATATGCCTATGGCACTTTGGTCGACACTCCAGGCTTCGCAAGTAGATAGTGTGGTGCTATGGGCCAATTGGGTAGTTTTGAATAACTCCCAATTACAATTTTCCTATTAAAAATAGTAGGTCTTCACTTCCACAAAATTAGTGCCTAATTAATATGACTTACTCACAAAAATGCCTATAAATAGTTAATAGGACTTTACTCTAAAAACCATTCCTTTAAAAGGCTTTACAAATTTCTCCAATCCTACTTGAAGAGATTGAGAGCTTGAGGTCTTTGTTTTGTGGAATTCTGTATGAGGGCCTTTATATAGTCCTTAGGTGGGCTGCAATTAGTGCTCAAATGCAATATCCACCAACTCTTATCCTAATAAAATCGTTGGATGAGTTGGTTGGGCCACTCTATCTTCCCTGCCGAGGTCACGGGTTTGAAACTCCCGGCCTCTTTTGAGCCGCTAATGATTTTGCCTTAAGTGAGGGAATATCTCACATTCACCAGGATAAATCCAAATTTGGATTTCAAATATGGGGTGTAATGAGGACCAAGAGCATCATTTCCCCAGATAAATTGCATGTTTGCTATCTCTTAGAACAGGATGGGGGCATAACGAGGACCAAGAAAATGATAAGTTGGAATCTACATTGTCATGTAGAGGAGCTCAAGTTCAAGGTCAACAATCATGTGATCAAGACCATCTATTTGAAGAACATGAAAGGGCTGACTTATAAAGTGATGGATCTAAGCCACCTAACAGATGAGCAGACATGCAATGTCTTTGTAAAATATGTCCTCGGAAGTCATAAGGTAGAGCTTGGACATAGGGGTGACTATTCGGACCTTGGTCGCAAATCAAAAGGGGAAGGAAAAGGAAATAGAAATACTACGCAATGGTTTGAAAGGTGAACATGAACGGAAAAAGAAGTGTATGATCAAGTTGGCAGCCTAGTTAAGAAAGTCTTGGAACAATGTCCGACATTGGTGAGCTAAGCCAAGATGGACTATAATGATGAGATGGAATATTTGGAAGACTTGGTGGGGATGTTGCTGGTCAACATCAAGGATGGCGTGGGACCATAGTAGAGGAGCTCACAAAGGAGAAGGAAAAACACAAAGATTGTTGTTGAAGCCTGGATTACTGAGTTGGAGGAATTTCTCACCCAACTCAAGGAGGAAAACATATTAGTAGATAGGGGTTTCAATAGTTGTCGGAAATGTGAGCCTATTATTGATGCATGAGTCACAGATGAAGAGGATCTCCTAAATGAGTTAGAGGAGAGGGTCCAAAAAATGAGATAGAGTTTTCTCATTTGATAATCAACCTTTAATGCTGAAGGATAAGATAAATACCAAGCGTGAGAAGATGGAATTTTAGATTGGTGATCTACGAGATTCTATCACAGAATGTATGGATGAGTTCGAAGGAATTCACGCGGAATTAGTTGTTGTCATAAAAGAGCTCAAGGGGAAATTTGAAGAAATTACACTAGAACAGGTACCCAACATAGTGGAGGAAGCACCAAAAAAAACAATGGATGAACTGGAGGCATGGAAGAAATTAAGGGGTAGATAGATGCAGAGTTCCATGAAATCCTCTAGCTAACAATTTAGATCATTGCAAAATACAAATTTTTTTCCTTAGCCGTTTTTAGATCAATGGGATTTTGTACGTAAAGTGTGTATAATTTCCATGGACAATAATCAGACTAGTGTTAGGTAATTTTGAGCCCCTAAAATGACTAAGAACTTGAGGCATGAAGGGTTTTGTTGGGAGACACCAAGGCACAAAGGATCACACAAAAGTAGCTTTAGGAAGAGTATGGAGGTTCACACCTAGGAAGAATAGGCTTAGGACTTAGCCACATTTTGGGCCATAATTAGAGTTACAATGAAGAACACGTGGAGATGTGGCTAGGCTTGATTGTGGATAAGGCTAAAACATGGAGACTTACAGCCCAAGAAAAGCCTACTTTAGGATATGATCATTATGCTAGGATTAAGAGCTGTAAAGTAGAGTTAGTTATAGTTTAGCTATCATTAGGAGAAATATTGCATGCTTTAGGGTACTTGAGTATGGCGGGGCATGATGAAATTTGGCATGCGGCCTACTCTTGAGTGATGAATAGGTGGTGGAGGGTAAGTCCCCACCCTTCTCTTGTATATGTATGGATTTTCATGACAAGGAGAGAGAGGAATGCAAGGGAATGTTGTTGGAACTTCTTGAGTAGAGTCATTATAGGGTTAGAATGTTGTTCTGTTGATGTATCTAGTCTGATTATGATTCTTATGATGTATTTTCTCTTTGTAACAATGGTGGATTAATACAATGGTGTTTGTTCTGAATATCAGTGCTTATGGATCTCAATGTTTGTGTTCATATTATGTCCATGGTTTAGATCTAATTCCTACATGTTTTTTTTATGTTCATAGTCATAATATGGTTCATCTATGTTTGGGTCTAGTTTCTTTATTCTTGTTATAGGATGTATGCATTTACGATTGTGCACTACTCCACCATTCATGGTAACATTCTTGACAAATCTCACATAAAAGAGGGTCTAGGACCTTCATGGGATTTGGATGAGTTCCCAATTTACATTGGGTGATATGATAGCGCACTGGGAATTAAGGGTTAAGAAAGGTGACCACAACTCCCAACAATCCCAAATCATTTTTTCATTAAATTTTCTCAAATTAACTACCTACAAAGATTTAGCCCTTTACTTAAATATCTTGTATCATTACCAAGATTCACAAATTTTAGTGTTCATTGGGCATCACGAGTATGTTGTGGTCTTCTTTTAATGCACTTATTAAGATGACAATTACTATTTTTAGGAACCTAGCAGAGAAATCCTACCTATTATAGTTGAACAAAGTGTTCATTTTGCATTGAAATCAATGTAATTAATCAACCAAGCCTTAATTGTTACGGAATAGAAAAATATTGATTCAAGGTAATATATATATACCCATACCAATCTTGGTTCTACATTTATGCTTTTCCATGTCAACGTGACCTGGGATCATGCAAGAAAAGCATTTAAAGAGAACACAAACCCAATAAGCATATTATTCTTTTCATTTATCTATAATTATATCTATAATTAAGTTTATCTTGGTCTTAACTACACACGATGCTCTTTGTCCAATGTAGCAAAAATTATATCAACACGAGCTTTCTTGATGTCATTTGATCCAACTATTTTTCTTATGGAACCTTATACAATTAGAAGACAACATCATAAGAGTGTACTAATACTTTTAAAAAATTCCCAAAAGCCAATTTTGCCCCTTCAAAAATAAATTTGAGCAGAATTTTATTTGTTTTAAGGGTTTCAAGTGGACTGAATTAATATGAAAAAATATGTTAAAGGGAACATTGGTCATTGTTTACTTGAAAATAAACTCATCCATTGAGAAAATAAGGCCCTGGGATGGAGAGGACTTATGGGGATGCATTTTTTCGACACAACACCATCCCAATCTCATTCCCGTCAAACAATGTTTTAAGAAATCACCTCATGAAATCCTAGCATATTCAAATTGGGGAAACATGATACTATAACCCCAAATATATGGCTTTAAAAGTTAATATAATATTAATAGGGCCGATATCCAAATGTTTTAGATCCCAAGTTTCGTGGCAAATTGGTTCTCATTTTTTTGTAAAATTGGTTCTTGCTTACAACTGTATCAAATTTTCTTGCAACTGGAAGAATTCATTTTCATTTACATGATGTGAGTTTTAGAAGTTTAACAAATACCTTCCTAAGATCCCAATGATCCTATCTTCCCTTATGACCTATGGACCATTCATTATGAGGATAAAATTACCATCTAGGCACTATATTGAAGACCAACCAATATATTGAAGATATTTAATTCACATATAATAAAATTCTTGGGATATAATAAAATTCACATATTTAAGGAAGAAAAAAGTAAAATATCCTTTCCAATATCTTGGATAATACTCTCTTATGCCATCATGCCCTTCAATTTTTTTTGGAGTTACCTTTTGTAGTTCCATTAACTAAATTTTTATAATCTCATCTAAAAAATAGTTGATTCATATGTGAATGATCTTTTAGAAAAATATAGGAAGAGGGTTGATCACCCTAAAGTCTTGTATCAAATATTGCATCATTATGAATCAAGAAGAATGTGTATTCAAAATAATAGGCATACATATACTTTTATATACCATTTCCTCATTAATAATTGATGTCGATCCTACAAAAAATCATGTTATTCTTGAGATGTTTTCCCATGAAGGATTAGTATCACATCAGATCATTTCTTGGGAATATTGGAGTTATTAAAAGGTTCATACCAAACCTCACTAATGCATTCCATCCATAAAAAAACCTTGAAAAAAGTAGAGTGGTGTCATTTAGACACAAGATTTCCAAAATGCCTTTGAGTTGGTAAATAGTTTTCTCTTGTCTCTTCTCAATATCACACCACCAAACTCTAACCATCCAATAATTTTTGTAAATTTACCTAGGTTTATGTTTTCAAATAAAGTATTCTAAATTGAATTTAACTGTCATGTTTTTACACTCATGGATTCTTCCTCTGCTAATTTTTTTGATAGGACCAATTTAGAGAGAGAGAGAAATTACAATCTATTCTTGAGGATCCAACTATAGTTGGGAACTATAAAACCCATTGTGAAAACATATTGATTGATCTTCAAAAATAGAAACAAACTTGAAAACATACAACCCTTTCGAGCCTGAGTCACTAAACAAATTTATGGATTAATTAAAATCAAGTGTGTCAAGTGATGTAGGATATAATGAGGTTACATTATGACTTCTGATAAGGAATTCATTAAGAGGTCGTGTTGGAGTAGTTATGCAAGACCAAAAGAAAATAAGGGCATATTATGTAAGAAAATGTTCATGTCCCCTTTGTGCATGCTTGATTTATCCTATATTTGTGGCCTCTCAAGGCCAATTTCTGAATAATGACCAATTACCATTATATTTCATATTGATGCTACATGTTGAGGTTCACCTAAACCTAAAGGTGAACTATTTAGACATCCATGGTTATTATGAGCGAGAGGTGTGGTTGTCGCCACAAGGCTACATATCGTCGGGAGGTAGCTCCTCTAGTTTTTAACGCATGATACCTTGTAGTGAAGCCACAACCTTTCTTAGAAGGATTTCAAGATGTCACAACACCTATTGTTATGAGTTCCCATGAGGGTGCTATAGAGGGTCTTGGGAGCATTTCTCGTGAGATATAATTGATCTCTTATGACTCTATCATTCAATACCTTGAGAGACATGGAACTAGAAGTGGAGGAGCTAGTAACATAAGTGATGCATGTACCAAGGTATACAATCGTGCACATGTGATTTTCCCTGATGACTTTGAGGTAGTTAAAGATCCCACTCAGACACACTGACTGGGATACATCATGGCTACTGAATTTTTATGTACATATTAGGTGATTTCATGGCACTGCAACATTCCATTATCAAGGGTTTTAGATTTTATAGAGAAGAGTGGTAGTGTATCTTTTATTTAGGGTACTATTGTAACTACTACAATTGGACCTCCTATTCCTAGGATCATTGTACCCGATGTTTAGCACATTTTTGTTCTTGTGTGTGAAAATTAAACCTTAATTTAATTAAAATTAATTTTATTTCATCATTACTTTACAATTTATTAATATTAATATTGAACATTTACACGTGTGTTTAGGATTCTACTCTAATGCATGTTGGTGAACATCCAACACCATTTACCCATATAATATATACACTGCTCTTGAATGAGCCCAAGATGGATCTTTATGTTCAGGGCCTAAGTCAACTTGGCTCACTTGGCGAGTTATTTGTTGGTGTTGAGGTCATGAGTCAACATCAGAAAGTCGTCGGTGGCAGTCCCATTGATTTGGAGAAACATTATACTGAGGTATATACATGTAGAGATAGATCTATATTTATTGTGTTTTAGAATTAATATTTAATCTAAATTAAAATGTGTGAAATTATTGAACTTTGTTCCCAAATTTTTTTATTAACTTCTTACATTTAATTTATTTTTTCACAAGGATCTACAGGAAAAATATCTACACATAGTGTAGATACTCCCAACATCCACACGAAGATAGATACAAAGGTAATCAATTACATCTCTATTATATGATTCTTGTTTTCATCATGTACATGCATATTTATGTGTTTACACGAGATTTTAGACATGTATATATACATACATATATACATATGTGTGTGTGTGTGTCTATATATATTCATTAGACATGATTTTTATATTTTGATATATGACTTAGACACACACACACACAAATATATATATATATATATATATATATATATATATATATATATATATACACATTACACATTTTTTATATTTTTAAATATATTCATTAGACATGAATTTTAGATTTGTATATGTAGTGTAGCATAAAATGTGTAGTAGATGTAAGATATTTAGTAAAATGTGTAGCATAAAATGTAGTAGATGTAGATGTAAGATATTTTAATAAGAGTTAGATGTAAAGTTTCAATTAAAAATATAATTAGAACATGTATAGAGAATATGAATATATAATTCATTCACTTTTCTTTAGTTTGGTTTATGGAAGCCTTCAAAATTTTGAATTTGACTCTCCTTTATTTTCCAATTTTGAAATCAAGAAGAAAATTCCACAAGGAAAAACATAATAACGTTGTTTTATACTATCGATACAACAATATGCCGATGCGCTTTTACATTTTAATCCAACATAAAAAAAAATATAATTATTTTACTCAAAGATTAAAGAAATGACCATATAAATAAATGATATATGTGGGAACACAAACTCGATGTAGTCTTAAAATTAAGTAAATGGTCATCATATACAAGGAATATCAAATAATATTAGTACTAACTCATATATGTGATTTTCAAAGCCCGATACTATGTTATTCAAGATTGGTCATATGAATTTGTCAATGTTCAAAATCAAAAATATCGTCATCTTGTTCTTAGAGCACTTCCTAAATTAGAAAGGGTTATTTTATTCGAAATGTAAGATTGAACTAAGGAAACAAAAATTCTAGTAAATTTCAAAAGAAATATTACTTTATCTCAATTACTCACTATGAATTTGATGTCAATGTTTTTAGAAAAAATATAATATGCCCCTTACAACTCCAAAAATACTAGGTGTAAATCATAGAAGAAGAATCTTAAATATAATAAATTGGCTTCTATTTATCCTCTTGCATATTATGAGCGTCAAATAATTACTTCTAAAAACATTGATTGAGGCTAACTACTAAAATTTGAACGATTTTTTTTACTCAATAATTACGTACAATTCGAACACCTATGTTAATACCTATATTAAAAAATTGACCAAAAATAATATTTAGACATAAAGATTTGTGTAGAATATGTTTTACAAGGAAAAAAAACTATTACACTTGATTAATGAAATTTCTCTAATGGAAACTATATAATTGTATAGTACACTATGTATACCTTATACGATTCCTTTGTGTCCACAATTCTTGTGGGAAACTTAACCTTTCTCAACTTTCCATACTCCCAATTCTTACAAAATTCAAATTCTAAGAGACCCTCATCAATGCATTTTTCCATTCCTTTCTATTATGGAGTGCATAATTATTTCTCAAAAATATGACCCATCCTCCATACTAAAGTACATATTATTCTCTACCAAAATAATGATGGTTTTCTCATGTAGCTCATTGGCCTTGAAAAACTATTTTTTCCAAGAACTTGTAAATGTACTTACCTCTAATAATGACTTAGAAGTGTTATACACAAATCTTCACCATCCATCTTTATGTCTACAGATAATGACTTGAAAAAGTGTTGAAGGCATCAAAGTGCTTTATAATTTTCTTGCCATCATTCATTGTCAATCAATATATATTCATTCATAAAAATAGTTTTTTGACCAACGTTTTTTGGTATAATGTTCCCAACTTATTCCATTGTCCTTTTGTTAAATTTATGGGTGAACATTTGAATTTGCATAAAGGTATCTTGAGATGTTTTAAAATCCAATTAATAAGGGAAAATTGATTTGTGTGTTGTATACCTCAACTAATTTGATCTTAGAGAGGAGAGAAGTTTTGAGCCTAGATAGCATAGGGTATAATCCTACAAGAGACTAATATTCATTGCACACTTTACGTCTTTTTGGAGCCTAATATATAAGTGTTCGAGACCAATTTAATTCCCTATAATGGTATAGAAATATAAGTTTTTTCACATTCAATGGAATAGTAGAAATGTAGCTAGAATCATATACAATTTAAATATAGATGTTATAATCAATGTCTTTATATTTTCATTTTAGAGGAAGAATATAAACATATGTAGTTCATCATGTGTAATAGGAGTGGAAGTGTAACTTAATAAACTTTACTAATTTTTCATTCAAGAGAAGTGGGAGAGACACAAGTTCCTTCATTCATATAATGTGCAAGAAATTAAGAATCATCACATGTACATAATCATAACCCCATAGTATAAGCTTAAATTCATAGAAAAAAAAATTAATCGATAACATATATAGGAGGAGGATATATGTTTTAATTCATAGCAAGAAATTTGTCAAATATATATGCCAATGTGAAAAATAAAATAGAGAAAATATTCCATTCATAAGACATCAATATATAATATTATAGGTCCTTCTATATAATACTAAGTAGCTTGGTTCATTGTTCAGTGACGTGTAAATGATTTTCATGATCTTCTACATCTAGTCTCTGTTTTGTGCATGGACCATGTGCATTCTTCACCTGATGTAATTGTAACCCGGTAGAAACTATGTGATGGGTGTAATGATATACCTTCTTGTCTGGTTTCTAATCAATAAAGGGAATCCCACTTTTAACAGATTTCATAGATTTCACTTGTTGTAAATATGTTCCCTGCACTACAACCAAGCCAGTATAAAATGTTGTCTCCTCACTTGTTATTTCACATGTTATCTTTGTTCTCTCTTCTATGCAACGCAACAAGTAGTACTCCACTTTCTCAATATTGTCTTCTTTTACAATGATTGCAAATACATCACCTACAAAAAAATCATTGTACAAAAACATTTTTGTGTTAGAATTAAATGCAAAGAAATATTCAATGATTTGTATACTATAAATTATATATATTATATTCAATGATCAAATACAATCCTTTTAAACAAAAAATACCTTGTTTAACAAGTCTAGATATGTGGTCATAATCAGGTGAAATCAAGGGCACATCTTCAAAACTATCATCATGATCTAATCCATATGATTCATCCACAACTAAAGGAACTTGCTTCCACTCACCTACATACCCACATTTTTTACTATTGCACTTTGAATATGATTTTTCATGCATTCATAACAAAAACAAGAATAATATCTTGCATAGATTGTCTATTTATTATTATCCACATTCATCACAGAGTGCAAAGACCTAGAATTAGGAATCTTTTCACATCCATACTTTGTCCTTCGATCAATACCTGATTAATCATTTACAAAATCAATAAATTTTAACAAACATCAAAATTAAGAAAAATAAATTTGTACATGTACGTAAACTTTTATGTGTAACTTGTAATCAATTTCACATCAAGATACATATGTTTTCAATCAGCTTACTTGTTATCTCCCAAAAATACTCTGTGTGGAGTTAAATTTTGTGAGGTTGAATCCCAAACTGCAAAATGTTTCTTACACCATTAAATAATGGTGTGGGTATAAAATAATTGATCTCCCTCATAATCAAATATTTTTTCTTTAGATATGTGTTTATGCATACACCCGCACCATCGTGTTCTCCCTTCCCATGACCATTCTAAAAATCCATAAATGAGGTATTTTGTGATGACGATGATAGAAGCGAGTGCGAAGAAAGGGCAAGAGGATTTGAATTATGATGCACAACCATCCAACCAAACAAAATTTTGATCTATTTGTACTCCCCAGCGATGAAGATATTGAAAAAAAAACAATGTTGAACAAAGTGGGTGGTATGTTCCTTGTCATCGAGTTATATAGAAGTGATACTCCTTGTTGATCACTTGCTTCACATTTGTACTTTCAAACCCATCCAAATCCAATTATATAAAATATGTCAACCATGATGGTTGTAGTGCCCACTTCCCTTTGACACCTTTTTGTTGTTGATTATGATATTGTCAACTATACTTATGGACATTACTATAGCCTTTGAGTTGGTATGATGTTAGACATTAGAAATCATGGACTGTGGTTGATTTGGATTCATATATGATGCATGTGGATTATTAGAGACATTTTATATTGATGTTGATACACTGCTTGGCATGGTTAGATATATATATGTTTTTCGTACATGTGATATTTTGTCATATTGAGTAGACCTAGAAAATTGAACTAATCTTGTGATCATATGGTTATGGATGAAATTGTAAATGATATTGTTGCTTTCTTGGATGATGTTTTGATTCATATATATAGATGATTTGGAGTTATATTTTATATTTATTTTGGATGTTTTGATGCGGCCACGAGGCTGAAGGAGGTATTTTTGTTTTGCAGGTAAACATGTCACAACAAACATTGGGGGATTGGAGACCAACCACATTGGAATTCTGGATGAATTCAACAAGGGTCACCATGGTAATGTGTATTTTTTTGTGTTTGGTTGGTTGTTGTTAGGGGATCCCATGGAGGGTATCACCTTTAAATGTGACCAAGGGGTTATGTGTTTTCTTTTATTGTGTTCCCTTTATTTATTCTTTGTATGTGATTATTTGGCGATGTATTTCCTTTTTTTTAAATTGTGTCAAGATTAGTGAGTAATCATGTTGTTAATTAATTAAAAGGGTCATTAGAATGAATTTATTAGAGTTGATGGCTCTTGGGCTACTTTTTGTAAGAGATGTGTAAGTAAATTTGAGTGTGAATCACTCCACCTTCCTTTTGAAATTTGGATCTGTCCTTAGGG